>JAFFST010044770.1:3577-18851 GCA_022414735.1 Noturus placidus | reverse complement strand
GGAGTTGGGGGATGCGTGGATGCTGGGTTGGGGAGGTGTCAGGTAGAACTAGATTCTATTGCTTGGCTGGAGGAAGATAGGAGGGCTAAGGAGGCTGAAGCTCACTTTTCCTTCTAATTTATGTTCTTTCTGTTGTGAGAAAAACAAGCAAAGGAGCGCAAGAAAATCTGACTTTTCTCCATTTTGTAATCTCTCTCTCTCTCTCTCTCTCTCTCTCTCGTTTGTTTATGGACTAGTGTGTGAAGTCATGGATGAATTCATAATCTTTTGACTGTATGATGTGGGTAAATGGAAATAGCTTCTGTATGCAAACATGAATGAACTGAAGACTTATCATACATGCAAACCTCATGATAGTTTTATTACATTTCAAACTATATGACTAAGTAAAAAAAAAGAGGTCTTGCTATGCAATTTAAAGGCTTTGAAGACAGTTTTTACAGTCTGAAGACAGAATGAAAGAGCACATCCTCTGCTGTGATTACAAAGTATAGTACTTTATCACATCCTGATATAATATGGGGATCATAGTAAAATAAATAATAGTAAAGTACTTTTGCATTTTATTAAAATTTTATACAGACTCAGATTTTTTTTTACTAAAATTGTATATGATCATTTATTATTTGAATGGAAATTATTGTTAAACGTATGTAAATATATTGTTGTTGTTGTTGTTGTTTTTATATTTTAGTCAACTTTTTTATTTATGTGCTGGAAAACAGCGTTTAAAGATCGTAGTATTTTGCACATGTACAATAGAAAATTAATTATAAATGTTATTGGCAGATTAAACCCTTCTTTTTGCTCACAGTAATTTGTCAAAATTATACCATTTTTTGTCACATATACACTCACCAAGAACTTTATTAGGAACATTATACTAATACTGGGTAGGGCTTCACTTTTCTCTCAAAAAAGCCTTCATGACAGGGATTCCACAATATGCTGGAAACATTCTTTTGATATTCTGGTCTATGTTGACCGGATTGCATCATTCAATTACTGCAGATCTTTCAGGTGAACTTTCATGCTCCCTTTCTACCACGTCGCAAAGGTCTTCTACTGAATTCAGATCCGGTGACTGTAAAGGCCACTGAAGAATATTGAATTCATTGTCATGTTCATGAAACGAGTTCGAATTCGGGTTCGAATGGAGTAGGACGCGAAGTTGGAGGCTCCTGCTGAACGTGAGCGTGTCCCCCTCTTCCCCTGAATCCATGTTGCCGAGCGGTGACTTTGATCTCACCGCACTCAAGCTTGATCTGTTGGCTTCATTGAGGAAGGATATCGCTGATATTTTTAATACAGAGCTCCAGGGGATTGTCAGGGAAATGCTGTCTACTATCCAACTTGACCTGCAGGTTGTGAAAACATAGCAGGCTAGTGATAAAGTTGCTACTGAGGCTACCATATCAGCACTGAAAAGTACAGTTGTGGAAATGGAGCAAGCACTGTCCGGTTATACCGATGACATAGCACACATGAAGACTACTATCGAGTCTCTAACTGCGACCATGACTCAATTACAGAATAAATGTGAGGATTTGGAGACAAGGCGCAATAACATTCGAATAGTGGGAGTTCCAGAAGGTTCTGACACATGTACAACTGCTGCTGTAGCAGCCTTGTTAAAAGAGGCGTTTGGTCTGAAGAAGGAGCCGGTTTTGGACCGGTCCCATCGGACCCTTCAGCCGAATACCAAGTCTGATGAACGACCACTAGCTATTGTGTGCAGATTCCACTATCATAGTGACTGTGTTGATATTTTTCGTCGTGCGAGAGAGCTCCAGCAGATTAAAGTGAGGGATTTGATTATTTCCGTTTTCCCTGAATACACACCCAAGATAGCCCGAGCCCGAGCTGCATTTAATGAGGTTCGGCGTCAACTTCGTGATGTTGAGGGCCCTTGGTATGGAATACTTCACCCAGCTCGGCTTCGCATTACATATAACGGTGTCCAGAAGGACTTTATTTCAGCGGAGGAAGCAGGAGACTATGTTAAACTCTTGATATCAGGGTGAAAAGTTAAGGACATTATATCTGTTATTGTGCGCAGACTGTTTATCAGATTTGAAGTCAGTAGGGGATATTTCTCTTACTGGAAGTCTTTGTTTTGGTAAGGGTTGGTTAGTTCAGCGTTCTTTCCGAGAGGTTGTCTCATTGTTCTGTATTTTACATTGTGGACAACGTTTGGTTATAGAGGGATACACTGCTGTCTCCTTTGGGTTATGGAGACTTTGGGTGTTTTTATGTTTGAGGGATTGTTGGGGGGAGGGGAAATCACTCCGGCTCAAATTGACTATTTATATCCCTATGGTTTACTTTATTATATGGTTAGTAGTAATATTAATCCCAGCACGGCTAGGACAGGCACGCCTTTAAGATTTATTAGTTGGAATGTCAGATGTATGGGTAATCCTGTTAAGAGATCTAAGGTTTTCATATATTTGAACCGTTTAAACTCCGATATATTATTTTTACAGTTAGTGTAGCCATCATGTGCCGGGGTGATGGATGGGGGGTTGTTTTCAGTGTGGGGGTGGGGTGGGAGGGGTATGAAAATTAATCATGTGTAAATGAACCACATGTAAAATTACATATAAATTAATCATATATAACTGAATCATATGTTCATGAAACCAATTTGAGATAACGTTTGTTTTGTGACATGGTGCATTATCATGCTGCACGTATGTCCTGATGGGTAAATTGTGGCCATGAAGGGATGCACATGACAAGCAACAATACTCAAATAGGTTGTGGTATTCAAGCGATGATTGTTATTAAGGGCTTCAAAGTGTGTCAAGAAAACATTCCTCACACCATTATATCACCTCCACGAATTTATGCTGTATCACCTCCACGAATTAATGCTGTTCAGTCATTTGAGGTAAGTGGGTTCTGGTCCATTTTTGGCTTTGTGATCAAGCATCAGAGCTTTAAATCTGATGTGGGCAGCTACCGAAAGCCAGTGGAGGGAGTGTAGCAATGGGGTGGTGTGAGAGAACTTGGAAAGTTGAAAAGACGTTGAGCAGCTTCATGCTGGATCAGTTGCAGGGGTCGAGTAGTGCTCAGAGCCAGACCTGTCAGGAGTGAGTTGCAGTAGTCCAGTCTGGAAATTACAAGAGACTGAAACATCACCTGGGTGGCCTGTATGGATAGAAATGGACGAATACTTCTGATGTTGCAAAGGAGAAATCGAAACGAGCATGTCAGATTACCAGTGTGAGAGGAAAAGTACAGTTAATTGTCCATGGTTTCTCTGGATTCAGAGAGTTGTCTTGGGAGATCACCAGATCCTTACATAGTGATGAATCAGCTGAGATGAAAAAGGGATACCAAGTAATGATCAGTGGTATAGAGTGGGATAGCACTGATTTCTGTAGCTGGAGAGTATAGACTAAAGATTGAAGAAGGCTACATGTTTCAAGTTGTCAACTGTACAGTAATGGCCTGTGGCCATTGCAGCCTCAGCTTTCTGTTCTTGGCTGCCAGAAGTGGAACCCAACGTGGCCTTCTACTGTTGTTGTCTATCAATCTCAAGGTTTGACATGTTGTGCATTCTGAGATGCTTTTCTGCTTACCACAATTGTACAGAATTGTTATCTGAGTTGCTGTATCCTTTCTGTCAGTACAGACGTCTGGATTTATGCAATGTACTATTGCCACACAAAGAATTGGCTGATAAGATAATTGCATGAATGAGTAGGTGTACAGGTGTTTCTAATAAAGTGCTTGGTGAGTCTATATTACAAAACAGCGTTCTTTTATGCATATCACAGCTCAAGGGCACAACAGTGGTAGCTTGCCTATGCTGGGACTTAAACCCCAGACCACCTGATAGATCGGAGCAAACCCCTATTCCATCTCCCTGTTAAAAAAAACCCAAAGAATGTATGGTACCCTTATAGGTGATGTATCAGATATTAACCTGCACTGTTTGTAATGTATAAATCTTTCCAATATATGGTCATCTGTGTACTTTGGTGACTGTTAGATGAATAACTGTTACAATCAATGTTAGATTTCCATCAAACCAAACTTGCTTGGATCAATTTAAATCAGATCATTGTAAAGTTGACAAACATTAATTAAGTTATAAAACTAACTTAAAAACAGATGTTGACTAACCTCATACACTGTGAGGTCAAATAAATATGAGGCAGTAATAATACAAAAAAAAAAAAAATACATACAGTAACAAAAAAGAACAATGTAGAAAAAATGCACAAAAAAAACGTGTTGAAATAATGAATGCACACATGGACGAATGCATTTATAAACATTTGATCATTTTCAACTTTGGAATACCTTTTTTCTTAGTTATTAATGATCCACGAATGGTGTATACACATAAACAAATGCCTTAGCTGACAGAAGATTTAGTGTAAAGTATGTCATGCTTTTGAAGCTCTGATGCTTAAAGAAATGTATGAATATTTTTAATGAAATCTGGCTTATGAATCAGTTCCATTTCTAACAGCATATAACAGCAGATCAATCAAGACACTTAAAACAATTTGAAAATAGCCATTTCCCTGCTTGATCTGATTGGCGTGCATGCCCACCTGGGTACTATGTAGGTTTTTTTCTCTCGCTCCACTTTCACAACATTTTCTTGTCACCTCCCTTAATTCACAACTAATTTAGCTTCAGAAGAGCCTCTGGACCATCAGCCTCACATCAAACCCAAACCATTGATAATCCACCATGTTTTACAGTGGGTATGGTGTCTTTTTTCTGTGTGCAGTCTCCATTTTTAACCAAATGGCTTTGCTAATAGTGTGCATTGCCAAAACATTAAATTTTTTATCTGCACTTGGCACAGCATGATTTTTATTGTAGTTTAAATGACATTTGGTGAAAGTGCTGGATTTAGTAAGTTGCTCTCAGGATGAGTTCCTTTAGAGCAATCCATCCAATAGCTTGTTGTTATTGAGGTGGCAATGTAATAGATGGGTTTCAAACTTAACAAACCTAAGCATCAACCAATGTGTGCAGTTCCTACATTGTGATCTCTATGGGATTAGAGATGTGTCTTTATGGGATTAGAGATGTGTCATGAATAAATTGGCTGTCTGAACCGATCTTGCAAGTATCAATCATTTTAATCCCATCTCCCGACCCCCCCATTCTTTTTAGTGTTGCAATTCCACTAGTGTTATCTAATCAAATGCTTCTTGAAACCTCTTTTCAACAACTGAGCTTTTTGTTAGTATGAACTATGAAACATATGTTTATGTAGATATGTGTATGACGTAGCATAATGCAGAACGTCCAAACCATTGGTGGTTGTCGAAGATGCAGTCAAGTGTTGATCATTATAAAAGAAAACCAATCTTCTTAATGAAGCACACACACAATAATATTAATGCAGGGATGCTTATTGTATGCACATTTGTAGCATTTATTATTTTTTTATACAATGGAATTTAATGTTAATTTGCTAATTCAAAGGCAGAAAAGAGCTACTACTGGCAAGAGTAATGCCAAATGCCATTTATACACTGCTTTGTGTCCGAGTATCTATTATTAGTGCATATCAACATCCATTTCTCTCTCTTTTGTTTACATTTTTCCTGTGAGGATGATTGACATTTTAGACAAGAAATCTTTGACAAGAGATTTTAAATGTGACCAAACACAAAAATATAAAGCCGTTTAAAATAATCATAATGATGAAAATATGCTTCTATGTTCTAATAATTTCTCATAAGAATGAGTTGCCATAAAGTTTTTTTCCCCCAAATTGTTTGTATGGAGGAGTCTAATAATTATGTGTGATTTATATAATAATTTGTACCCACTCTTTTGAATGGTTCCAATAATACTGGAGCTTACTACAGATACAGGTGCAGTATTAATACACTGCAAAGACTCAATAATGTGTCATAGCATTTCTCATTTTTAACATATGAACGAATTCTATTTAATCATGCTAATGTTTGGATGTGAAAAAAAAAACCTTTCCACCCATGCATCTTCTGTACCACTTATCCTTCCTTCAGGGTTACGGGGAACCTGGAGCCTCTCCCAGGGAGCATGGGGCACAAGGTGGGGTACACCCAATTGAAAAAAAACTTTATGTGTTTTAAATATTTGCATCTTCCCAGAGAACCAAGGAAACATGCAAATGAGAATTTGAGAAAACACTGTTAATTCCTATTACTATCATCTGCATTTGCAATTACTACTTTGCATTTAAGGCTTATTCTGATCTGACAACAAACTGTGAGGATAAGTTTTCATGGTTTGTTGCTTTGATGGATTGTTTATATGCACTAAACCGTGTGAAAACTGTTGCGTGTGCCAGCTGTACGTTTGAAAGGTATTAGGCAGAACAATTATGATAGAGTGGCCTTGTAAGCCCTCACTTATTTCAGTTCACAAATTATGCAGAATGAATAAATGAGTGTTAACTTTGATGGGTAAGTGCACTTGTGGGGAGAGTGGTAAGACTAAAAGAACTTTATGTTGCTAGACTTGTGCGTATGCAAAGAACACACAGGATCAGCAGAGAAGCTTCTTTAAAAGCAAACTAACAAGTTACATCCTGACTAATGGATATGGCAGTGGGAGATATAAGTAGGCTATATGGCATCTCATAATCATTAACAAATTTGTCTGAGAAATTCTGCACAGGTAACAAATGATTTGTTGTGTGAGCTTAACCAAAAGCAATGAGCTACATGAAGCAATGCCATCTGAGGAGAGGCCCCCGCCTCTGCTCCACCACAAGAGAAACAACGGTCTTTGTTAAATGGCACATTTCCCACTCACCTTGTTCTAATTACTGTTCATTCTCAGGCATGTCAGTTTAATATACAGAAAATGTGGTTTCACTAAAGTCCCATTCTCCACTACTCCTCTGGCTGGCTTGTGCGGAAAACTGCTCCGAGTACAATAGAACCTCCAGGGCCTTCTGCGGTCCACTTTCCCACAGTGCAACACAGACTTGCAGTGACAAATCACAGGACTGTGCTCTCCCCAGAAGAAACACATAGGGCCCACAGCCCATGTTTTGATGGATAAAAGTCAAAGCGATCAGGACTGCAGAAGGTCTGCTGGATGTCCATGCCACCATGGTTGTTTTGGCCACATGTGGATTTGACTTCAAAAAGCTTGCAACTGTCTAACTGAATTAATAAATACTAAGAATAATTGATGAGGACAAACGTATATCCTTTAAGCATCATTATGCTTATTGTATTCACACCTTTTTGCTGGCACTGGGAACAACTGAGAGAATTGCTGCTCTTCTTTTGCAGTTAGACTCACAGGTATCAATCACAAGAAGATGATATGGTTAAATATAAATAAGAATAATACTTTTTTTGAAAGGTCATATTGAAATACATATTCCTATGTATACCCCTCTACAAAATTAAATGATAAGGTAAAAATAATCAAACAGTTTAATATAAAAGTGATTATCATATGTTTCAATGTATTTGTTGTGAATGCAGTGTTTCTGATTACTGTGTGAGTATATATAAAAAAAAAAAAATACAGATTTGCTTGATCTCATGCGATCAGAACATATCTAATGGCCTCCAGGCATTGCATCGGTAAGCCACAACAAACAAAACAGCTTTGTGTTTTTCATTTTAATCTAACTTGGTTATGAATTGTAAGCACATAATCATGCATAATCAATAACATAAGTGACATCAGAACAACTAACACATTAAAGCTTGCTGTGGGATCCTTTGCTCTTCCTTATGCCCCTTAAATAGACAAAGAGAGAGACAGAGAGAGAGAGAGAGAGAGAGAGAGAGAGAGAGAGAACCACATCCCCACTGACTCCTCTGTTCCTAACACTGCCTCTTCTACCAGCTAACCATTGCAACCTAACACACAATTGTGCATCAAAGCCCAGTAGACCTTTTTTAGCTTCTACCTCCCAAGAGTTGCTCTAACTCACAGATGAGTGCATTCTTCTGTGGCATTTGGAGAGAAAACACATTGAGGGCTGTCAGGATATTGTGACTGAAAGTCTTTAAAACAACACAGAAGACCCCATGATGGCAAATATATCAAAGAACCTAAGTTGAAGAGCTCTTTTCATTTTGACCATAGATAATGGGATGAGTTCCTACAGCCTTCTTGGCTGTAGATTAGTGAAAATAAATATTGCAAATGTAAAGCAGAGTAAGTTTTTAGTTATTTTGCAATGTTCATGTATGCATAGACAGAGAGACATAAACATTCAAACCATTATCTGTAGTTTCAAATGATATATGTACAGTTCTTTTCAGTTCTCTGGTAATTTTTTTAGTGATATTTTTGTTACTGGACACTTTTTTTAAAATTTATTTTATTTATTTATTGTTATTAGAAGTCAAGAAATTTAATTCGGGACTTAGGGCTAAGAATAAGATCAATGTAGTTTCATTCACAGGTCATTTATTACATCACTGTCTCCGTGAAAATTAGCAAAAGTAGCAAGAGGTGGGAAAAGGGCCAAAAATCTGAGCAGCGGAAAGAGAATAATGGGAATATTCAGCCCAAAGTAGGAAATGTGAGGTGAATTCTTTGGGTTGTTTGCGGCAGAATGTTTTCAGTAATCCTCCTATTTCCTGATTAGGCAGCTCACCTTGTGCAATTAACTTGAGGATGATAACCAGAGGTGAGACTGACCAGTATGAACTGAACTGTAAGACACAATATCCTCCAGTATGCTGAAGTACCTAAATACATGCTAGACAGTGAGTAGTACTGGAAGATAGATAAGTCTTAAGGACCAAAATGGTAGTCATCCTCTGGGTAGGTGGAAAGTAAGAAATCAATTCAATAGCTATGATGGACTGTAGGAAGTGAGGAGTGTGAAGTGGGTGTAGCCTAGTGCTCTTGTGATGTTGGCTTGGGCACAAAGAGATCACCATGATTAAACTAAATTTAGAATGTCTTTTAACATTGACTTCCATCAGTATTTTATGTTTAGGTAATGATGGATATTAATTACCCCCAGGCCTCTAGTTGGTAGAGAGGTGGGAAACCATGTCACAATGACAACTCAAAGTTTATGTAATGTTTCTGTCATTCCTCTATCAATGGCCTAACTATTGGCAGTAATAAAGTAGGATTCACTGTAACTTCAGTATTGGTTTTGGGTTTGCCAGGAATTAACTGGGACAAGGCATCAGTTTTTCCATTTTTTGATCCAGTTATTAAGAAATCATGAACCAGAAGTGGGAAGAAAACAACGCCCATCGGGCTTGTAGAGGCATGAAGCAGTAGCAGTAAATGAGTGTTTAGCTTGCTCTTACCAATGGTTCTACTTCTCTAATGCCAGATTCGTGGCCAACTCTTGAATGGCAGGTTTAGGTCAGGATTGGTTTCAGATTGGTTGGCTGTAGAATTTTTGAGAGTAGCAAATACTTGGATGGCCTTTGAATTCCACACATTCTTGGATCCACCGTTTAGCAGTAAAAGTTCTGAATTAACCACCTGTGGAAATAGGTGAATCCTAAAAATCATTGGCAGCCAATATATTTTGATGTATTGGCCATTCAGTTTCTTGGACCTTTACATAATCCATGACCATCCCCTCTTTACTGATAATGTAGCCTAAGAAGGACACTTAGGAAATCCCTTTATTTTTATTCCTTTGACGAGAAGGTTGTTGGCTTGGAGTCTGTGCAAGCCATTGATGGTTTCAATGAGGTTGTGTACAGAATATTTCAGGATGTCATCTATACATGTTAGGATGAATTTACCCAACATGTCCCATGTCTGAGCAGCATGGTGTTACAGTGGGGAGCATTGTCAATTCACAGCTCCAGGGTTCCTTATTTGATTCTGAGCTTGGGTTACTACTCTGTGTAGAGTTTTGGACTTCTTGGAGTGTGGCCAGTCTGCACTCGTTTGGGAGAAGAAAATAAGTTCTTATTCTGCAACAACTGATGCTTGTGTAGGACCAGTTTTTTTCTTTTCTTTCCATAAGGAGCTTGCCAAGATATATAACTAGTTCAATGAGCGACTCTTGTGTCAGATTGAAGTCTCTACACATCAGTTAAGTAACTACATCTCTTCTCCACCCCTAACAAGATGCTGTTCAGAGCTGGTTTGTTTCAACCACTTCCTGCAGCAAGTGTGAAAAACACCAGGGTCAATTTGGCTGCTGTGCAGTGTCATTGTTTTAGGTTTAAAAGGCAGATGATCAAAACTCTGTACAAAATTATTGTAGGACTGCACAGTCTCATTTCCATTCCTTCATTCTGTGGTGGCTCAGTCTATTGCTTTACCTGTTAGCAGCTTTTACTATCTCTTCCCTAGGTCTTGAGATAAAAAGTAAAGTAAGAATTGTAGCAGAAAACTTTGACATTTGGCTTGATTGCCAACATCTTTGTCAGGATGGGCTATGAGGGGTCTAAACCGAGGACTTGGCATGTATCTGACCAGGCTTAGCGCCACTAATTTCTGGAGTTGCTTTGTGAAGTTTTCTTACTATGTGGGCCTGAGCTGTGATGGCTTGGCATATATTGATGAAACCTGTCTGTCATGAAATGCAGACAGGAGATTTCAGGTGCAGAATTATCGTTTTATTAAAAAGACGTCAAAGCAAACAAACCAAATGGAGTAGGCAATAACACATAGGGGGTCTTGTGATTAGCAAAAGGACAAACAAGACAAGATTAAAGTGAGAAGACAACAAACAAATCTGGGTTAAAAAAAACCCACAGAATCAAACTGTGTGAAAGGCTGACTGAATCCAGGTTATTTGAGGATGATGAACAGTTGTGCATCATCAGACTTCTTGAGGTAAGTGTGTTAAGTTCTGTGACTGGTTGTCAGATGACATGGCGTTTGACAGAGGAGCTTGGGAAATGGAGTTGTTACAGCAGGTGCTGATAATGACATGACAGGAGCAGGACTGAATGTCCTTGCAGTAGCTTATTAAATAAGTAGCTTATTTAGACTTCATAGAAATATATTTGTAATATGAATCATGACGTTCTCATGATATTCAAATTTGAATTATTATTATTATTATTTATTATTATTATTATTACTGCTGTTGTTGTTCTTGTTGATTACACGTTTGACTGCCAATACATTTTTACTCCCAGCTATTTTTGTCATAAATAGTCTTCTAAGGTTATTTCAAGATACATTCTTCTAATTCTTAGAAGGCCCCTGTTTTGAGTCTTTGATCCATGTTTTATTCTCATTATATCTCATCTTTTACACTGTAGATGGCAGTAGCAGACAGACTATTTTTTTGTTATATTCTGCATGTAACAATATATATATATATATATATATATATATATTACATAAATCACACAATAATAACAAAAATCAATAAGTTCATGGTAGATCAGCAGTATAGTTTATCTGCTCTAATTAATTAATTCCTTGTCAGATAACTGACATATTTCATGAATAGACTAATAACTTTTTAAACCCTTAACATTTTAAGAGGAGAACATCTTAATTGTTCTATGCATAACACTATAGTAAAAAGATTTCATATTCAGAGAGGGTTTAACGTAAAAATTCAAACAAGTAAAATGTTTATCTAAAGAATCCGTTTTGTTGTAAGGTTGTGCCTCTGTGCTGCACATTATACACAACATTTACATTTACTTTTGACACTTAGCTTTACCTTCATAAATAACTGATAGGTTGCCTTTAAGGATATTTAACTTAAAAATAATATAACGAGTCACCCCCTTTTTTTTATTAAGTGGGAAGCCATAAGCTGGGTCATTAAATAATGGAAGGTTTTTTGAAATACTTAATTATCCAAAAAAAAACAAAAAAAAAAAAACCTTAAACAAACAATTCACAAAAACAATTACTCGTTGTTACACTGTTAAAACATTAAAACAAGAATGTAAAAGAGAAGGCATGTAAAATAAGGTGTGTATTTTCAGGGACTGCAGAGGTGAGTCTTACCGTGAAGATGTTTAAAGCAAACAGATGAGCTTATAATATGCCTGAGGTTATACCTGTATAACCTAAGATATAATGACAATAAATAGATTATAAATAAGAAAGCACTCATGTCCGTATATTTCTTCTTCTATTCCACAGATTCCAAACCCTGTGCTCTATTCTCATTGTTTGCGTCAGAGAGATATTTCCATATGAGGACCCAGTTGTATTTATAAATTTTTGGCCAATTAAAGTTAAATACATATATACATATACATTATATACATATATACATAGGGATATAGATTGAATAGCAGTGTATTGATGACACATTTCACACAGTTGGAATTTGTAGGTAACAAAGGATGATACAATGTCGCCATCTTGTGCTTGAATTGTATAAGATCTAATTGCGTAATAGTAGTACAATAAGAGAGGCAATGCCGTGTAATAAAGTGATGACTTTTGGCTGTTCGTTTCCTCATCATTCTACTGCATGTGTGTATGCATCTCTAAAAAGAATTCTGTGCTCTTTTACATGGATTAAACGAATGAGCATCCATGGTTTGAGCAGAAGTTGGAAGTAGACGCATAAACAACAGTTTACAGTTTAATGCACGCATTACATTGTGATTGTGCATCTAAAAATTTAGAATATCATGGAAATTAGATTCTGGATTTTTGATTTCTGATGAGCTGTAAGCTGTAATCATCAAGATTAAAATAAACAAACAAACAAAAGCTTGAAATATTTCACTTTGTGTGTAATGAATCTAGAATAGATGAAAGTTCCACTTATTGAATTAAATTACGGGGAAAAGGTAACTTTCCACGATATTCTTATTTTTTTTTAGATGCACTTGTATATGTGTATTATGTATGTATACTTGCATCACATGGAAACCTTAATGGTCATGATAAGATGTGGCCACAGGGTGGAGGCATTGTTTAATTTTAAAAAGAGAAAGCACGCATGTACTGAGACAATCTGAGAAAATGAAGAGCAGCTTCCATCCATCCTCTACCGCTTACTCCTTTATCAGGGTCACGGGGAACCTGGAGCCCATCCCAGTCCATCGCAGGGCACAATCACATACACACTCACACACCCATTCATACACTACGGACACTTTAGACACCCCAATCAGCCTACCATGCATGTCTTTGGACTGGGGAGGAAACCGGAGTACCCAGAGGAAACCCCGACGCACGGAGAGAACATGCAAACTCCGCACACACGGGAATCAAGCCCCGGACCCTGGAGGGGTGAGGCGAACGAGCTAACCACTAAACCACCAGAAGAGCAGCATATATTATTTAAAATGAATATAGCATTTGTTTATCATCTACCCTTTCTACTATAAATCTGATCATATTATCCCTTTTTGGGAGATCTGTTGCTGAACTTATCATACCCAAGTATGATAATCACACAATTTCAAAATCACAATATTTCATACAGTTGTATCCACAGCAGCCATGTTTTAAGCATATTTACAAGCCTACCAGATATCTATGTCTATATCTTTGACTAATGCTGTATTTATAACACATAAATGCACCCCCCCCCAACATACACGTGCTCAGAGAGAGAGACAGAGAGAGAGAGAGAGAGAGAGAGAGAGAGAGAGAGAGAGAGAGAAGGGGGTTGTTGTAGAGCTAAAAAGCATATTCCAGAAGTGCAAATAAGTCATTGGTTTCACTATGTTTAAAAATAGTGCAGAGTAGAAGGGAATTTACTTCCTTATTTATTTTCTAAAGATGCAGTACCTGCATCCAGATGGTATAGTTTCTCCTGCCCTTTTGTGATTGATATCAGACATTATGCCATTTGCACAGCCGCAGATGGCACCATTTTAATTTCAGTGCTACATTTTGTCTGCCAGAATCACTTTGGAAGATGGTAAATACAATTGTCATATTGTAAAGACAAGACAGAGTAAATAAGAACTGTCATTGCTGTAGACATTATGATAAAGGGAATATACTATGTTGTGGAATGTTGTGAAATTTCCAGCCAGTAGAAGCTCCATGTGTGTAGACAGCCACTGGATGCTTAATATCAGAGAATCTACTTTCTGGCTGATATCAGATACTCTGGCATTTGACAAATTCTTTGAATCACCAAGATAAAAGAAATAAGACAGTGAATGGTGAGCAGTAGAACTGATAATGACTTGAAACGGATGAGTGTGTTTCTTGTTTTTCAGTTCTGGTGTATGACGTGTGTGATAATGCCAACGAGTGCCTCAGTTATTACATCCACTGTTTGACAGAAAGTGATACAATACACACCAGCAGCCTTAGGCTAAACAAGGATGTCTGCAGGCTGTTTTGAAATAGGAAGAGCTAATTGAAAGTGAAAATAGAAGCCAAAGTGACATTTTACAAATTGGTGTGGTTTACATTGTAAAATATATAAATGTTCACATCATGCACCATATGGCCCTATACCTACACCATGAAATGATGTATGCAACATAGTATTGAACTAGGATGAACCAGTGGCTATTCATTAGACAGAAAATCCATATATTAATCCATATATTAATATATTAATAGTTTTTTTAAGTTGGGGGAAACGTTCCCTCAGCGCACTGAGCATTAACAATAACAGAAAACAAGAAGCAATACAATACAAAGGTAACAATACTGAGAGAAACATCAGAAATAAATTCAGTCATATGAATGCATCATGATGATTCCAACATGGTAAATTATTTTTTATGTATGATGTGCATTGATAATATAATGCATAAAGAAACACCATAACATTCTACTAATACCAGATATTCCTTGATCCTAAACCAACCCTTTACCATAACATTATCATAATCCTATCATAATCCTAATCTTTAAATCAATATTTAAATTGGAAAGTGTATGAATTGCAAAATGAGTGTAGGCCACTAAAGACTACACCTATACTTTTCACGAATCTCTATGGAAAATCCCTATCACAAACTTGTCTTGATATATATTAAAGAGGATGGTGAAGAAAGTATGAAAAACCCAGACTCCTGAATTGACCTTAATTTGAAATGATGGACCTATTTGAATAAGCATGAAAGTCACTGTTGTACAGTTGGTATCAGTAGTACAATGTTCCCAAATTGAGGTATAACTTTTCAGTGGATTTGTTTAATATTCATAATTTGCCATGAAGGACAGTTAAGGTTCAAATCAATATAGTGGACAAAATTGTGCCAAATGCTGCTAACTACAACTGTTTTTCTCCCTGTTTGACTGATGCTCCCTTCTCAAAATGAAAGTCTTCATTTTGTTTTTCTTCAGGTGGTGGACTTGCTGGTGTGTTTAGGATCATTGTCCTGCTGCAGAACCCAAGTTCGTTTCATCTTGAGTACACGAACAGATGGTCGGACATTCT
>JAFFST010044769.1:8926-22109 GCA_022414735.1 Noturus placidus | reverse complement strand
TATATTTTATATATTTGAAACTTTTAAAAACTCTGATATAGTATTTTTACAGGAGACTCAATGTTGTATTAAAGATCATAGGTTATATTGCCTTTGTGTCTTATGCCTGTTGTTGGGTTTTATAATAATTATACAACCAGCAATAGTTAGTGTAGCCATCATGTGCCGGGGTTATTGGGGGGGGATTAATCAAGTGTAAATGAACTACATGTATCTTGTGAGAGGTATGCTACTGGGGTTAAAAGTTTGATTCTGTATGGAGTTATGAAAATGAATCATATGTAATTAAATCACATGTACATGAATCATAAGTAAATTGATCATATGTAAACTGTTATCGGGGTAAAAAAAAAAAACAATAAAAATGGACAAAAGCATGTCATAACCACTAAAACTGCTAAAACCGAGCTCCATCTTGAAGCCAGAATGTCATGTTCTTCCTCTTCACATTACTGCACACAAACATGCATTAAAGATGTAGTATATGATGCTAAATCTTGCCTGAAAGGTTGGCTTTCATCCGTGTTTTTTATTTAAAAAATATATACATTTTATATATTTACTTTCTGGCCATCTTTCAACCCAGAACCTTTCATCTAGGTGCCCTTTTCTAAAATCATTAAATTTTTCAGCAGTACATCTGCTCAGCTTTCTTCTTGGATTGAATTCAGCTGTAGGTGTAGATATGCTTAAATATACCAGTCCCTTACCATCGCCTGCAGGCTGCCGTGTGTGTGCAGAACTCCTTTTGGTCTTCCTGTCGTTCCGCTAGTGTAAATAATCATGGCTGGCCTCTCTGCCCAATCAGAAATCAGCTCTTCAGACTGGCATTGCGGCTCTGCTCCGTGCAGTGAGTCCAAGCTGGAAGTGGGAGGGAGATGCAAACATGGCAGCCCCAGTTTCTGTGCTAGAGGCTCCAGCATGGCAGTGTAAGGCTCCCCAGCCAGCAACAGTGAGCTCTGCGAGTCTGAGATGACATACTCAAGCTCAGGCACCGGGTGCTTTCTGTAGAGCGGCACAGCCGTGCCACCACACATCCACGTCGCCCACTGAGCCACCGTGTAGGACGCATCGTTGGCACACACAAAGGAAATCCTCTTGCCCTGTAGATCTCCTGCGTGGCAGGCTAATGCTTGGTGTATCTGTGCTGCTAAGCCTCTACTACTGTGGTACAAACAGTTATAGCTGTGGTTCCTGTTATTATCTATAATGGCGACTTTGTCTTCATAAGCCAAGGCTTTGGTGAAAACAGGGGTGACCCTTTCTCGTGATCTGGACGTTAGGGGACCAGAGGACGTCCAGGTTCTTTGGACTATGTTGAAACATCTACTGGGTTTGTAGTGTAAACAGTTCTGAAAGGATCTCCACACAGCCATCGTAGAAACACACAACATGATGGAAAGTCCTTATTAGAGTCACAATACGAGAACCATCCTTAATCACACTATTAATCACAGAAGCTAAGCAGGAAAAACAAAACAAAACTCTGCATTAACATTAAGCACTATTTCAGTAATTCTTTTTAGTTTAAAATAAAATGTAACATTATTTGACATAAACGAAATGAGTAATGACAAAAGTCAATCTGCTGTGTGTTATCTAGCTAAATTAAAACCAATTATTAGCAAACTTTCCTTAATAATGCTCGTTTTCTTCTATTAACAAGATGGGGTTTTTTTCAATGACGTCTTTTAAAACTCTATTTATATTTATAATTATATTGTTATTATCATTTACAATGCGCGTGACTTCCAAAAAGTCGGACGAGGAACGAAGCAGAGGAAATAAATTACACACGAACCTTATAGAAGTAACACAGGAGAAATAAATTCCGTGTAAAATATTACTGAGAATTCGTCCATCTATCTGGAAAAAAAAACTTTAGCTTTAGCATTTAACGTTACATTCGCATTATAAAATTAAATGCGACGAATTAGCTGAGACTCGAACACTCTGAAAAACTAACATTAACCTGCGCTTACCTGAAAGCCATTCACGACCGTGTACGGCTCTTTAATGTTCCGGGTGGAAACCAAGCCCGGAAGGAACCTTCGAATACGAAAATACGCTAATCACTGTTTACCCGTACTTTTTTTGTTGGAGTGAAGTTTTATTGATTGAAAATTGATTGTGAACCATTTGTATGTACTCTAAACGTCACAATGTTGTCAATATTAATCGTTACATGTGAACAAGCTACATGTATGTACATGTATGTGGGGCGGCTGTGGCTCAGTTGGTAGAGCGGGTTGTCCACTAATCCACTAACCGTGGGGTTGGCGGTTCGAATCCCGGCCCGGGTGACTCCACATGCCGAAGTGTCCTTGGGCAAGACACTGAACCCTAAGTTGCCCCCAATGGCAAGCTGGCAGCTCTGCTACCATTGGTGTGTGAATGTGATCTCATTAGTAAGTCGCTTGTAAAAATGTAAAAAAAAAAATGATATTTCTGTAAAGCTGCTTTGAGACAATGTACCATTGTAAAGAAGCGCTATACAAATTGATAATTATAATTATTATGTATGTAAGGGAAAACGTCTGCGCATGCGTGCAACAACTGCCACCGATGTTTGGAAAAGCTCCTGAGAGTGCTGTTAGAGAATGTTATTAGACTGCTAATGTGTCAATAGTTATACTTGTGTTTTTAACACTTATTTATGGCAGGAACTAGACTTTATTTCTGTTTTTTAAAATATTTTTATTTATTATTTATTTAGAAGACTTATTTTTCATATCAAATTTGTCAGCTTTAGACAGCCAATGCACCTACTGGCATGTTTTTTGGCACGTGGTTTGTTTGGGTAATAGATTATTAGGTTGTATTTAGTCGAAAAGAAGCTGCCGTGCATCGACTACATACAAGACTTAGGCCTAGTAGCTATGTCAAGGCCAGTATAGGTAATATATGTAGCTGTAATTTTGACATAAACAGCTGGTCTCTAAGTGTTTTTGTGTCCTTGAGTGTGTGTGTGTGTGTGTGTGTGTGTTTATGTTTCTTTTTAAGTAATTACAGTTTTCCATCCATCCATCTTCTACCGCTTATTAATTTTCAGGTTCACGGGGAACCTGGAGCCCATCCCAGGGAGCATCGGGCACAAGGCGGGGTACACCCTGGACACAGTGCCAGTTAAGTACAGTATTTCCCAAGTGTAAACAACAAAAAAAATGCGCAAGGCCTCAGAATGGTGACATTTTGTGTTCTTTTTGTAATACTGGAAAGATGAAGAGGTTAAGTGACTGTTCGAACACTGTACCAAAATATTATCGTGCATAATTTAAAATGATTCATTATGGTGGTGATAGATAGAAATGTGTTACTGATAAAGACGTTATCATTCAAGTTATGATGCATTTTAACCTTGAATCCTTCCCCTCAGCCAATAACTAACCAAATAAGCAGGCATGAGTGAAGAAGACTGGAGACTGGTGTAGCCAGGAACATGAACCAAAACCAAAGTTAAATGAACCAATGTTTATACTAACACTTTTCTGCCTTTGTTTTATTCAAGGCAACATACTAAATAAAAAACAAATGAGGCAAGAGTAGACATATGTAGGTGGCCAGACGGCACAGTTAAATTGGTGGATTGGCACCTAAACATGTGTTGTGCCAACAGGCTGTTGTTAGCCAGCCTCAGTGCGAGCCTCCTGCTTTTGGCATCGGCTCACAGCACGGGCACATTCAGCCACCAGCTGGCAGTCGCGGGCCTCTGATAAGGACTGTGCAGAGATGGCACTCGTTCAAAAAGTTTTCCCTTCCCTAAACCCCTCCGTCGCAAACGAGGATGGCATGTTCCTGCAAACTGGAAGCTTTGTCTCAGTATCTCCCCTCCAGTTTGAGGAGTAGCATCGTCACTGAGCGGTCCGTTCTCACACAAAGAAGAGAGAATGCCCACTAGAAAACGCTTTTGCTGTGCCTTTTATTCCGAGTATGATGCTAATGGCGTGCTATCCAGCCGAACCTCAGCGCGTAATATGTGATTCTTGTTTTTCCTGAGGACTATTTGGAATGTGACCAAGTCTCTGTGACATGGTTAGCACTTGCACTCATGGGCTTCAGTCATGCTCTTGGCAAAAGCCTCATGGAAAAAGGGAATACAATAACCAAAAAGGTTCGCGGCGGTTGTGTGATGGGAAGCTGTCCAGCCCGGCTATAGTACCGCCGACCGATGTGTATCTACCGTGTTGACGTTCTAAGCCTGGATGATCTTTCAGAAGGTAAAACAATGGATGCCAACTTTCTGGTAGTTTGGCACAGGATTATAGGAACAGCACTGAGACAAAGAGAGTGATCGGAGACACCTCGTTTTATATACCACCATGCTACTAGTATGGCTCAGAAATCGAACATTGTGCCAGAATGCATTGGGTTGGCACCAGATCAGAATTTCTTGGCATGCTCCTCATCCCCGCCTAGCACCCCCGCCCTTTTTTGCCCTGCTCAGAACACATGGCACAGTGGCGGTGGTGGCATCTGGCCGAGCTGATTCCCACCAGCTGCGCATTGTCTTCGCCAGTTGGGATGCTTGGCACTGCCACTTCATCAACTACCTGTAGCTCCTCCCAGGTGCGGGGGGGGGGGGGGGGGGGGGGCTATGAATTATTTGGTGGTGCAGCTGCAAACTTGACTTCTTTCCAAGGAATGCAGCAGTGTAGGAAACACATGTCAGACTCGTGCCATGCATACTGATACACATTCCGAACGAACGGGAGGCGAAGACAAATCCAGACCGAATTGAGCTTGCTAAAGGATTCTTATCTGTATGGAAGCTGAAGCCTTAAACGGCAGTGTCAGTTTTTGGGCTGAAATGTGGAAGGAGCCAACAGACAGCAAAGGATTCCGAATAATGTTTCAACATTTCTTCTACGAAATTACTGGACTCAGAAGACAAAGCCATCACAATTGTGGAGATATCCTCTTCAGGGATCATTCAAGTTCTACTCTGGCCTTCTTCACTCTTTAGACTTACAAGACTTTTACAGCTCTTTCTAAAGCACTGAATGTATTGGGGGTTTTTTTCCACCACTTTGGTGATGCTGCTAATTAAAATGTTTACCATGAGGGATGCACATGTTTCCTGTTCCAGGAAAATCCCAAAAGCTTCCTATCTTTGGAAATGGCATTGCTTCTGAGATAATTACAAATCTCTCGCTACTCGGAAAGGATACGTTTCTTTTTCTACGGATAATCCTGTCATGTTCTCTAAATGTTGCCAAAGTGCTAAAACCACAGGAGGGACCGACATGTGGAGAACTTTTGAATAAAGCATAACCCTCAAGTGAATTACATGGTTTGTTTATCTCTAAGTGGAGCAGCTACATCTGTACCAGGAATAGCATCTGACAAAGGCATATCATGGGCATTATTTAAGAGATACAGACATCCGTTTCATTTGGGAGCCTTGTGAGGCTTTGCTTTGAGCTCCGTGACCCAGATTGGAATTTTTTTAACATGTTGCATTTATATATTTTCGCGAAGGAGAGCAGATGCTTTCTGTGAAGTTTCAAACAGGCAGCAGCTTGATGGTGTTATTTTTGTGTTCAGCTGATGATGATCCACTGGGGTTTGGCTCCATCTGTGGTGGGCTGACCCACTTTAGCCCACGGCCATGTCCAACTGCTCTGTGTCCCAAGCATATGTGTGGTGGCGGGGGATAAGCGATCATCAAGGCACGGCATGAGGCAACGTACTGCTGCTTGGAAACCAGAGCAGGCTCCAGACGCTAGCTATTCAGTAGCATATGCTAGCGATGCACCTTGTCTGAAGGAGGAGACGCTGCCTTTGCCCTCTGTTACAGGGCTTTCCTTTAGGTGGCATGGGGAGAGAATTATGTATGGTCATTATGAATGTATGTGAATGTACAAGCATGTAAGTGCAATGTATAAATGATTCTGTGTCACATAGTGAGAAACATCTGTGTCACATGTTGTGAGTTGTTTTTTTTTTGTTTTGTTTTTTTACAACTTCATATATGTATTCATAGAAAATTGTCTCTTTTGGTGTATTGGCCTCTTTAGTTGTGGCATTGGGTTAGAAGATATTGCATTAGTATGTGTTGCTGTCTGTGGCTGAAACAGACACTTGATTTAAGTGTCTTCTTTCTTCTGGAGAACAAATGTTGGTGTTTCTACATTCCACAGTGGCAGTAGTTGCTGAATAGCTATAGTTTTTTACTTGAGACCAGAATGTTGTGAGTTCAGACCACAGTACACCTGAGGGAATCTGCTAAGCTGTATGTTTACATTGAATTCTGATTCACTTCTACACTTGGTTTTGGCTAACACTTGCATTGGTATAAGCTGTGGGACTTAAAATGTCATAAACCTTGAGTTCATATTAGAGATGTAACTGAATACGAACGCATTATTCTGAATGAACAGATCATGTGTTCTAAACTGACACAAATGCAGATGCGAATTGAAGATGCACTATTGCTATTTTTTTCAGAAAGTTCTGCATTGCAATTGTTAACTCAAGTGATTTAACTGAAGTTAAGGACTTGCAGACCTGCAAGAGTTCAATAAAGCTACACTATTTGTAGTTCTTTTCAGCAGACGTGTTTTAGACCACACCCATTTCCAGTTTAATTCCGCATAAAGATATGAATATTGAGAGCGCTCAACAGATACAAATACAGATAGTAGTATCGTGTTACTTTAAACTTATCGTGTTAAGTTTAAAGATAAAAGTTTTCTTTTAAAAGCATGATCTCCTGTTTCCAGCCATAGGGTAGCTAACTATGCCAGCAAATCCTTGGCAGGGTCAGAAATTAGCCTTCTAACCAGGGCAGTAAAGCAGGAAATTGCCCAGACGTTAGTGCCACACACGGGCAGCCATGTGGAGGGTATCAATGCACAGACCCCATGCCTGCTGGGACCACAGTGTGTGAACCACATATGCAACTCCATTCTGGTGTTCAGCTGATGCAGTCTGGTTTCGAATCAGTGATGAATCATGCTTAGCAGGTGTGATGTGAAAATCTCACAGGATTTCAAAACAGAGCCAAGTAGGATTTGGTCGATCAGGGAATGTGACATGATGTGTTAATCACAGGGAGTGATTGGCTAAGGAGTGCTGATCGAGTGGTGAGATGGAAAGTCTCAGAATGGTTATGTATCATGAAGACAACTTGTTCGCATCCTATTTGACACTTTGCATAAACGCTGCCTTGGCCGTGCCTCCTCAACCATTTGATCTGATACTTTCCAACTTTCCTTTTATGTGAATCAATTGTAGGATGTTTTTTTTAGTATTATTATTCACTACTTAGATATATTGTGTGGGCTACAATACCGAGCACCCACAGCAATCTGTATTTAAGGCTATAAGACCATATAGATATAGGGTGGGTGGGTGTACAGTGAGGGAAAAAATTATTTGATCCCCTGCGGATTTAGTATGTTTGCCCACTAACAAAATCAGTCTATAATTTTAATGGTTTTAAGGAGGTTCTCTGACCACAACACTTTCACCCAGTTGTCCTGTGGTGGTCTGATGAGACCAAAATGGAGCTCTTTGGCATCAACTCAACTCACCGTGTTTGGAGGAGGAGGAATGCTGCCTATGACCCCAAGAACACCATCCACACCGTCAAACATGGAGGTGGAAACATTATGCTTTGGGAGTGTTTTTCTGCTAAGGGGACAGAACAATTTCACCACATCAAAGGGACGATGGACGGGGCCATGTACCGCCAAATCTTGGGTGAGAACCTCATTACCAAGTCATTACCAAGTACTAAGTCATGTTTTGCAGAGGGGTCAAATACTTATTTCCCTCATTAAAATGCAAATAGATTTATAACATTTTTTACATGCGTTTTTCTGGATGTTTTTGTTGTTATTCTGTGTCTCGCTGTTCAAATAAACCCACCATTAAAATTATCATTAGATCAATAGATCATTTCTTTGTCAGTGGGCACACGTACAAAATCAGCAGGGGATCAAATACCTTTTCCCCCCACTATATAATATGCCACATTTGCAACTGATCACAATTACAATTGCAATAAGACTGACATTTTCACTCACAAACTTCCCAAACGCCATGGGTTCAACTCAGTTTGGGAATCAAAGACAGGAGACAGTATGTGTTTATCACCTAAAAATGACAGATGGTGAAAATGGTGAGAGACAAATATTTATATGCACTAGTCTAAACAACATGTTGAAAATATGATGGCGAGAAAGTTTTGTCATGATTGTGCTTGTATTAGTGCGTAGAGTTTCTGTTGTGATGTTACAAATTAACTCAAGGACAACAGGAAAGAATAAGATCTGCCAGGAGATCACAGACAACATGAGCTGTGTCTTTGAGTCGCTAAATCACAGTCTTTGGTCTTTAAAGGAAAGTGTTGCCTTTCATACATTCACATGTAGGCTACATTTACAGACTTAGCACTGGCATGAGTTAACTTTTAATGATTTATTATACTCTATATACTATTAACACCTACCTTCTACCTAAGCTAATCTGACATAGTCATATTTACACATTTGTATAATCTTCACTACTAATGGTAGCTAGCTGGCTAACATGATTTAGCTGAGTCAATTCCCAGGATTCATGTGATTATTTATAAATATTATGATACATACTGCGAATACTAGCTATCACTAGTTAACACAGCTATTCTGACAGGATTTCTGAGAGATATTACAGCCAATAGTATTGCTATTTATAGTAATCTATGTGATCTGTTTGATATTTTCTACTAATGGTAGCTAGCAAGGAGCTCACTGGCATGAGTTAACTGTCAAGGTTTGTAAGATTTAATGTCTTCTTTATAAATGTTTATATGCTGATAATACTTGTTTATGCTGACATGATTTCTGACAGGAGAATCTGTCATATTCATAAATCTTTATGATCTTCACTTCTAATTATCGTAGTGGATTTCTGAGAAGTCATAGTCATAAATCTTCATAATCTTTACTTTCTAAGGGTAGCCACTGTGGTAACTTTACCTTGAGGGCACTCATAAAACTGCACTTGAATGCTAGATGACTTCTCATAAACATCCAAGTCATTCAACTCACGCAGTCCAACAGATCATCCTTAAATCATCAGTCATTAATGATGACGGTACTTGGAAAAGACTAAAGAAAAAGACTTACCATATTTTCCGCACTATAAGGCGCACCGGATTATACGGCGCAGACTCAATTACAGGGTCTATTTCTGTACTTGACCAATAAATAAGGTGCACCATGTTATAAGGCGCATGCTAAAACATACGGTTGTTACGCCTCGGCCAGCAGATGGCACCCCTGCATGAACTAACTCTAGACACGTGACTAATTGTTTTGGATTCGGTGATGATATCCCAGCTGTGTTGTGTTTCGTTTGATTATGTTGGGTATTTAAACCTCTCAGGGCTAAGAGCACATTGCGCATTATTGTTCTTTGAAGGTCTGTCTGAGTGCTTGCCGAATGTCTGTCTGTTTGAAGCCAGTATGGTTAGCCTTAGCCGGGGATGATAAGCGGTGCTTGTATGTTTGTTTTGTTCTTAAATAAAGACGCTTCTCCTGCACTTATTTAAACCCCTCGGGGCTAAGAGCACATTGCGCGTTATTGTTCTTTGTTTGAAGGTCTGTCTGAGTGCCAAATGCCTGTTTGTTGGAAGCCAGAATAGTTAGCCTTAGCCAGGGATGCTAAGCGGTGCGTGTTTGTTTGTTTTGTTCTTAAATAAAGACGGTTCTCCTGCACTTACTTATTGTCTCCAACTTTGTGACAACGGTCTACAAAAAAAAGGTAACGGAAGCAAAACAGTGAGTTAAGTTGAACTTTATTCAACAAATGTTGTTTTGCAGCATACCGGTAGTATACCTACCGGAGGCATGGCGGAGGTAAGCGAACGTACTGTACGCATTACGTAATGTTCTCTGATTGGTTTATCGCTGCCAACGTACGTAGTGTAGTATTACGTCCCTGTGTCAGCGGGAAATGGTCCGACAGTCAATCAAGCGGAGCGTTTACCAAAGTCACACAACATTTTTACAGATTTTGGAACTCAGTCCACACATAAGGCGCACCGGATTATTAGGCACACGGCCGATTTTTGAGAAAATTTAAGGCTTTTAGGTGCGCCTTATTGTGCGGAAAATACGGTATGTCCAACTCTATAAGACTTCCATTTAGTATATTAAGGTCAGGACTAGAGGATAATTTAGATGTCTTTTATCATGTCTTTCCTAGTAAATTCAACAAAATTGCTGTAGCTCATTGTAGTTCTTCTGAGATCATGTTTTGAGACCAGGGGTTTGTGAATGTGAGGGAAACTTTCTATATCTTCCAGCGCTGCTCTAGTTTATGTCTTCTGCCTCAGCAGACTGAGTTCTCAGCACACTCCGGCTCTGATGGTCTCTCTCTAATGAGTTATTGATCCGCTCCGTTCCCTTTCAGCGCTCTCCGAAGGCTGCGGAAATGAGTGAGCGGAGAGACAATCAAGACCTTCCCTTCCTAATCAGACCCACTGCTAGCAGGTCGCTGCATAAAAGCTGAGCCTCATTCTCTTTTGTTTATTTGCTTATTTGTTCATTTATTTTGGGGAACGGTTCAGGCTTTTATACCTCACAATTTGACAGAGCTGCTTCCAGATGGTGCAACTTAGATTCTTTTATTCAATCCAGTCGTCCTGTTACACAGCACTTCTGATTTAATTTTGCATGAGCATGCGCCTGATAATGTTCCTCCACGCTCACAGGACAATGATACCAGTGATGATGATGTTTAGGACCTGGTTATGTGCCATGGTCATAAGTAAATCTCCTAGGTCACACTTCCTGTCTGAAATCAGTTCTCTGTTATCCCTACTCCCTGCAGCTTTTCATCCTTCCTGTTCATGCTCTCCTCTGCTTTTCTCAGCTTGGCATGTGTCTGTCATGCTTTTCCCACTCTCTCTCTCTCTCTCTCTCTCTCTCTCTCTCTCTCTCTCTGTCTGTCTGTCTGTGAGACTGTCACGCTGTACTGGTGGTGTATTCACAGATAGACAGCACCATATGCTGTCTCGGTGCTCAGGGAGAGTGGCTCAGCCATGATGCAGAAAAGACACTGAGCCACCATGAAGGGACAGATAACCCAGATAGAGAGAGAATGAAAGAGAGAGAGAGACCTTTATTCATGAATACTAGTTGTCAATCTATCTGAAATGCCCTTTCTTTTGAATCCATGTGTTCTAAGGTATCCTAAGGTGTTTTATTATTTTCTTCTTCATAGTATTTCAAATGTCTAAACATTACAGTATTAAGATCTCTTTTTTTTTTAAGATGAAAAAGTCAATCCAAAGATTAGCTTACAGGTCTGAGTAGACATAAACATGCAAAAATATACAGTAACTAAATGTACATGGGTAAAAATGAAATAAGAAGAACCATTTAGAAAAAGTCTTTTTTAAAAAAAAGAGAAGAATGCATCCATCGCTTACTCCTTTATCAGGGTCACGGGGAGCCAATCCCAGGAGGCATCTGGCACAAAGCTGGGTACACCCTGGACAGGGTGCCAGTCCATCGCAGGGCACAATCACTACACTCACACACCAATTCATACACTACTAACATTTTAGACACGCCAGTCAGCCTACCATGCATATTTTTGGACTGGGGGAGGAAACCGGAGCACCCGGAGGAAACCCCCGCAGCACGGGGAGAACATTCAAACTCCGCACACACATGGGATTCGAACCCCGCACCCTGGAGGTGTGAGGCGAACGTGCTAACCACTAAGCCACCGTGCACCCAAAAGAGAAGAATTTACAAGCTAAATCAATATATTTTGACATTTTCTTTTGCCAATGTTTCAGTAATTTGCTTAAAGGAAAGGTAGTTTGTGAGCACTTCAGTTGTAAATTTGTCGTCGATGCAGCATAGCTAAAAGGGTTTCAGAATTCGTCTTATGTACACGTTCATTAATACTTCGCATTTCAAGTCGAGTGGCCCAGCGCCCCACACGAGGGATTGTTAGGCACCCGTAATTCATTTTTTTCTCCCACTCCGTTCCCGTGGCATCTGTACATGCTTTAACGTTTCTGACTGGGCTCCTGTGCTATTGACTTCCTTCAAAACATGAAGCTCGCTTTTGCTGGAGGAGGCCGGGGTCATTAGCCTTAGGGTGGACGTGGAGGACGTTCTCTCTCTGAAGCTCTGTGTCTCCTGCGAGTTAAATGTGCTTTTAAAATATTCATAATCATACTCAATGCATCAGGGAGGCAGAGGAATCAATATTGAAATGTATTCCTGTTTTGGCGTGTGGTTAATTAGCTGTGCTCTTTAAGCCGTGAAGTTTGGGAGCAGATTAAGAGAAGCACTCTCGGTGACAAGCTGATAGATATTCCATCAGAGTGCTTTAATTAGCATGGGAGGACTGAAGTAAGAGCATTCAGCATTGGCTTTTTGTCTCTTGTGCTGTTTGCATACACTTGTTACACTTGGTGTAGCATTTTCACTCTGAGTTAAAGCCACAGTACCGTTACGTATTTTATTTTAAGACTACATCAGGTCACTTTATAGCCTTTATAACATTCTTCTTATCTGAGAAGGACACATACAGTACAATGTTCCACATAATAAAGTAGGTGTAAAAGACAGCTGTACATTATCTCGATGCTTAACTACTCAGCATCATCTCTAATAAAACAGGTAGTGGTAGTGGAGATATTTTGAACGATCTACATTAACGATATACAGTACTGTGCAAAAAGCCTTCAAAAATAATGATTTCAAATGTTTCTACGTTAAAGAAATTTCTATAAAGAGCGCTAAACAGTAATAAAGGAAACAAAGTCAATATTTGTTGTGATGACCCTTTGTTTAAAAAAGTACTCTCAGGTACAATTAGTGCAGTTTTATAAGGAATTGAGGTGTAAGTTTTACTGAGCATCTTACAGAACCAGACGCGGTTCTTCGGGAGAAGACTGTCATACTTAATATTTTTGCAGCAAAACCCAGCAGACTTCATTATGTTTTGTGTCTGAAAAGTGGTCTCTTATGTAATATGCGGCTTTCTTTACTGACATACAGACTTTTCTGTAACAGTTCATTCAAATGTATTAATGAAAAAGTTTAAAGGTGTGATTTTGTATATTTAAATCAATAATGACCAATTCAGAGATAGGTAGAAAAACTGGCTTTGCAATATGGCTATGCAGTAGAGCTCATTATTTACTTTGGTTTAGGGTTTTTATTAC
>JAFFST010044769.1:1426-3926 GCA_022414735.1 Noturus placidus | reverse complement strand
ATCATAAATAAATGAATCCTATGTAAACTTTCCTGGGTGGGGTGGGAGGGGCTGTTATCGGGGTAAAAAATATTGATTCTGTATTGATATATTTTGTTGTACTCTGAAAAGTGTATGAGAATCAATAAAAATTATAAATAATAAAAAAAAATGGTTGAAGCAGACAATTGTATAGAATATATTTGGATGCTGTAGCATTACAATTCCCCTTCACTGGAAATCTGGCCCAAACCTGTTCTAGCATGACAATGCCCCTGCGCACAAACTGAGCTCCATGAGGACATTGTTTGCTAATATTTTACTAGAAGAACCTGAGGTGCCTGCACAGAACCCTGACCTCAGCCCCACTGAACACCTTTGGATTAACTGGGATGCCATCTGCACCCCATGCCTCCACATCTGATATCAGTGCCTGTCCTCACTAATTCTCTTGTTGCTGAATGGGCAAATCCCCACATCCACATTTCAAAATTTAGTGGAAATACTTTGCAGAAAAGTGAAGGCTTCAGAGCAGTTTGCTTGTTGTATGTATTTCTCTTGACTACGGCACTCTTGTTATGGTTAAAGTGGGGGAAAAACATCATTTTTAAAACATGATAAAATATCCATGTTAGGAAAGTGTCCAAAATCCCTTCTTTTTATTTATATTAAGCAAATTGTTCAGTATATTGACTCGACTGATTGATTTGTTGATTTGTAATAAATCTTTCTAAAGCATAGTGTGCCACTAGTGTGCTACTTGATCCATACTTCCAGAACAACATTTTCAGTGTTCAAAATCCCAATAAAACAGCTGGATGGAAAACCAGCTCCAGCTCCAGCTCCAGGTGCAAGTGTAGGATGAAGCAGGCCAAGATTTCAACCGCAGCAGCGTGTCCGTACATGAGGTTAAGCCCTTGCAGTACATTGCCGTCCATTAGAGCACTGTTAAAGCTGTGGTCACTAAAACTTAATAGCTGCACTTGGCCACAGACTGAAATGTATTGTAATTGAGTGTGTGGTCAGCTTGTGGTGGACGGTGAGGTGTGTGAGGGAGATGAATGGCATCCCCTGACTGTAATATACTTTTACAGTGGAGAGAGGAAGATACTGGTCTTGGTTTGCTTTAGTTTTGTTGATTGTCTCACTCCCTGTGATCTATAAAAAGCTTTATAGAAAAGTCACATGACCTTTACCTAGTGATTCCCCCCGTATTTTTTTTTTGTATTTTCACACGTGATTTCTGCATTTGTTTTCACATCATCTTTTCATGATATAATTATTTTTTACATGTGTTTGCTCATGGTTCGTTTGTTTAAAAGCGATTATATACACGATTCATTTTATTTGAAGTATGATTTTGACACTTTATTCATTTGTTTTTACGTGTGAGATTTACATGACTATAATTTTGAGTTGATTTTTCCACGTGATTTGTTTATTTTCACAAGTAATTTTTTAATGTACTTTTTTTAAAAATGTGATTTTCCATAAAGGAATGTTCTAAAGGACGCTTAAGAGGTATAAAAAATTCTGTTGTAGCGGCCATCTCTATGAATCACACTATGGTAGGATGTTTGGAATTGTGGAAAAGATTTAAGTCACAATAGTCATTAGAAATGATTTGGTGGCTTTGTGGTTAGCGTGTTTTCCTCACACCTCCAGCATTGGGGGTTTGATTCCCACCTCTGCCCTGTGCGTGTGGGGTTTGCATGTTTTCCCTGCACTTGAGTGGTTTCCATCGGGTACTCTGGTTTCCTCCCCGAGTCCAAAGACATGCTTTGAATGTGTGTGTGATTGTGCCCTGCGATGGATTGGCACGCCATCCAGGCTGTCTCCCACCTTGTGCCCCAAGTCCCCTGGCTCTGGGATGCCCATGACACCCTGGGTAGTATATGTGGTACAGAAAGAGGATGGATGGAAGTGCTTTGGTTGACAATCAAGTTCCAATTTGTGTGCACGTGTGTTTTCTGCTCTCACACACATGGGTGCTGGGAAAGTGCGTGCCTGTTTGGCTTGGCTTGCTCTCGTCTCTTCTAGCAGAGTGTTAAATCAGAAATTAAACGCTTTGCCTTCACAAAGTCTGATGTGTCTTTCTTTCTTGTAATTGTTTGTCTGTTGGAGTCTGTTCAAATGTTCTGTTCAGTGATGTGCCTGGGAGCTGGAGGTCATGCTAATTTATATAGATAGATAGATAGATAGAGAGAGAGAGAGTGAGAGAGAGTGGGGACAAAAAGAAAGAAATCAAAGTATAAAAAGAGATAAGACAAGCATGAGAATCTTTCATTACAATGAAATACAATGAAATACTCACCTTTAAACCGATCCTATTGTACAAGTAAAATCTTCGGGTCAGGAGTTCCGGCTGAGCAAGAGATGGAGTAAGACGCAACTTTCAGGGCTTCTGCAACTACATTTAATATAATTCTATAGGCGCTTTTTTGTGGAGTTTTTTTTTTTTGAAGTGTTGTGGAGCGTTTTGTAACACTTTAGTTTTAATTTTTGTGGTCCAAAATGCCAC
>JAFFST010044768.1:6289-31489 GCA_022414735.1 Noturus placidus | reverse complement strand
TACTGTGTGTGTACTGTGTTTATAATCCTGTAAAGCTGCTTTGTGACAATGTCTATTGTAAAAAGCGCTATACAAATAAAATTGAATTGAATTGAATTCAGAATGCAGCAGCACGCCTCGTCTTCAACCAGCCCAAAAGGACCCATGTCACACCCCTCTTCAGCTCCCTCCACTGGCTTCCTGTTGGTTGCAGCCCATATCAAATTCAAGGCCCTGATGCTCATTTAATAGTGCATACTCAGCGTGGCTCAAGATCCCATTCCAGAACCTTCACACTAACTGTCCCTCAGTGGTGGAATGAACTTCCAACCTTAATCTATCTAGTGCAGAATCTGTCACTATTTTCAAAAAACAGATCCACCTCTCCCGTGAGCACTTAACTAAACCCTAAAAATGCCACATTATTTATAAAAATCTAAAATAAAAATAAACTCTAGCTCTTACACCTCTATACTCTGATTATTATAAATCTTTCATGGCAGCACTACTTGTATTGTTCTCCGCTGGAATTACTGCTTTGCTTGTATTTCCTCATTTGTAAATCGCTTTGGATAAAAGCGTCTGCAAAATTAATAAATGCAAGATATGTAAGGGTTTTCTTGCCCATTTCAAATGGCATTGAAATCCAGGCTTTGACTACACCATTCCATAACCCTCCAGTGCTTCTTTTTGAACAATTGCTTGGTGGATTTGCTAGTGTGCTTAGGATCATTATCCACTTTCAGTTCAATATCTGCATATATGACCTCACATTATCTCCAAGCACTCATTGATATGATGCAGAATTCATAGTTGAATCAATGAATGCACGATGTACCTGAGGCAGCAAAGCAAGCACAAACCATAACATTTCCAGCACATGCTTCACAGTTGGTATAAGGTGCTTCTTTTGAAAAGCTGTCTTTGGTCTGCACCAAACATGTCTGCTGTTACTGTGCCCAAACAATCAAACATATCTTTGATTTGCCTGTCCAGAACACAATATTCCAAAAGACCTGTTCTTTGGCTATATGGTCATTGGCAAACTATAGTATTGCAAAGGCTTTTATCTGGCACACCTCACACACAGGTCAACTTTGTGCAATCTCTTTTTGACTGTAGAAGCACTTTGGCACCAACAGTTGCAAGACTTACTAGTAGATCCTGTGATGAAATTTTGCGGTTTTTAGAGACGTTTTTTCATCTTGGGCTGAATTTGCTGGGACAGCCAGTTCTGGATAAATTGGCAGTCGTTTGAAATGTGCACCACTTCTAGATTATTTTCCTTACAGTGGAATTATGTATTTCAAATATTTTTGGAGATCAGGCATCCACAACTTTTTTTCTGAAGACCTTACAGAACTCTTTAGATCTTGGCATGATGACACCACATACCTCAAATAACAAAGGGAAAACTATACACTAGATGTGAGAGGTTTAAATAACACCTGGACTCGTAAACAGGTTCTAAACACTAGCACCCAATCTTGAAAAACTGATTCTAATTTTATGGATTTGAAGGCGTGATAAAAATAGGAGTGTACTTACTTTTTCAATGTGACTGATTTGTTCTTTGTTAATTTAAATTGTGAAAATTACTACAAAATGTCAAATTTATGTCATTTGATAGTGTATCAACTTTATTAATAGGAACTGTTTAAAAGAGGACCAAATCTTTGCTTTTCCGAATATGTAAAATAAATAAACACAATTTTCATGGGGTGTATTTATTTTTTCGCATGACTGCATTTACTATCATTAGTGGGACAGCGGAGCTACAGTCCACTCACACAACCGCTGAAATGGTGTTGAAAGGACAGCTCCCCTTCAGCACCCCCTGTGTTTTGGACAGCACCTGGCTATAAGGCGAGGTGGCAGAATTACTCATGGCTGGAAGAGAATGAGTGCCACGGCAGCTCTATCCCCTCTAGGAGATGATGGCAGATCATAAAAGGGGGCCTCAGAGACAGCCAGGTGAGAGCATGCTCTCCACAAATGGTTATGCCGACTCCTGTTTTTTGTTTCTAACAGACAACAAATATTGCGAGGATGACACCACTCCCTGGCCGACTCCCACTGCGTCACTGCCCGCCAGCTGATGAAACCACTTCCTGGATCATGTCATGCAAGTTCCTGGCTCATTGGCAAGGCCCATACACAGTCCTCGAGAGAGTCCCATTAACTACCAACTGCAACAGCCCGGTAAGCCTGCAGACACCCAATTATATCACATTAATATCCTAAAACAAATTAGTTGAACAAGCTCCAGTGGTGTCTGCTTTCACTGCCATTTGCACAGATCCCAACGAGCGTACCCTGTTCTAGAAAGGAGAAGACCTCAGCCCACAAAGAGCCAGAAGCTGACGAAGCTGGTGGACCATTACTCCTCCACCCCACAGTTTACCCAGTGGTTTACTGCCTCAGTAACTGCCTGAAATTCCCCATTGTCCCATTGGCAGCCATGACAGTGGAGAGCCCCACGACACCGGACCCAGTCACAGTTTTTCCCAAATATCAGAACCTCAGGGAGGTATTCAGTAAGGAGAGAGAAATCAAGCTCCTTCCTGGAGCCAGCCCACCTCAAAGTTGTTTATACCTTCTCTCCCAAGCCGAACATCGGGCAATGGAGTAGTATATCAAGGAGCCTCTCAAACACGGATATATTAGACCTTCCACGTCCCCTGCCTCCACCGGGTTCTTCTTTATAGAGAAAAAATGAGTGGGACTCTGACCATGCATCAATTACCGGGGTCTAAATCAAATTTCCATTAAATACCGGTATCCCCTGCCACTAGTTCCAGCAGCCCTCGAACAACTATGGTCCGTGACCATTTTTACCAAACTGGGTCTGCATCGCACATACAACGTGGTTCCCATATGGGAGGGGGACGAATGGAAAACGGTATTCAGCACCACCTCAGGTCACTACGAGTACCTGGTCATGCCTTATGGGTTTGCTATCGCCCCCTTTGTTGTTCTAATGTCTCATTAATGACGTCCTGAGAGACATGCTGGGGAGGAGCGTCATTGCATACATCGATGATATCCTGGTTTATTCTGCATCCCTAGAGGAGCATATCGGCCATGTACGGGGTGTTACACTGCTTGCTGCAACATAAGCTTTACGTAAAACAGGCAGAGAAGTGTGAATTCCAACACACAATGTCCTTCCTGGGATATCACATCAGCCCGAAGGGGGTCACCACGGACCTATGTAAAGTTCAGACGGTTGTAGAGTGGCCCATGCCCCGAACCGTCAAGGAGTTGAAATAGTTCCTCGGCTTTGCAAATTTTTACCAAGGGTTCATTCAAGGCTTTAGCACCATAGCGCACCCACTGACGTCCCTCCTACATGGCAAGCCAAGGTGGCTCACTTGGACCCCAGCTGCCCAGGAGACATTGGACAAGCTCGAGAAGGCCTTCAACACAGCTCCCTCCCTCAGACACCCTGATCTCGCCAGACCCTTCGTCGTGGAGGTTGATGCCTCGGAAACAGGAGTGGGGGACATCCTCTTGAAGAGGCTCAGAGACAAACCCAAGCTTTTTTGCCACCCTGTGGTGTTATTCTCCCGCAAGTTATCCTCAGCAGAACGCAACTATGATGTGGGGAACCAAGAGCTCCTGGCAGTAAAAATGGCCCTGGAGTAGTGGAGGCACTGGCTGGAGGGCCCCCTCACCTGTTTGTATACTGACCATAAGAGCCTCGAGTATCTGCGGACAGCCAAACCAGGCCCGCTGGTCCCTGTTCTTCTCCAAGTTCGAGTTTACCTTGTCATATCGGCCAGGATCGAAGAACACCAAGGCCGATGTACCCCGGGGGTATATTGTACCTACCGGTTGTTGGCCGAGAATTACTGGTGGCCCAACATGTCCAGGGAGGTACAGCGCATAGTGTCCTCATGCTCTACGTGTGTCTAGGCCAAGGTACTGCTCACACTGCCCGCAGGTAAGCTTAAGCCCCTACTCATCCTAGCACGCCCATGGTCCCACCTGGCCCTAGACTTCATCACCGGAGTCACAGGGGAACACCACCACTCTAGTGATCATCGATCGATTTTCAAAATCCCTTGGGCTCATCCCACTGCCCGCCATCCCGTCTGCCTTTGCCACAGCCGAGCTACTGTTCCAGTATGTGTTCAGACAGTTTGGGATCCTGGAAGAGATTGTGAGTGATATGGGGTCTACAATTCACGTCAAGAGTCTGGGCCACCCCAGGCCAGCTCAGGGTACCACCCCCAGGATAATGGACAGGTAGAGCGGGCCAACCAAAAAATCGTAAGTTTTCTCCGGACCTTTTGTACTACGAACCTGGAGGATTGGAGCCAATTCCTCTTTTAGGCAGAGTATGCGAAAAACTCCCTGCGACACCCAGCAAAGCAGCTCACCCCCTTTCAGTGCGTCTTGGGCCACCTTAATTCCCCTGGAACGCCAACCCCACTGACTCGCTATCGGTTGACAAGTGGTTCCACCAGATTGAACAGGTTTGGGAACGCACACACCAACATCTAGTGCAGGCCACATCTAGCACAAGACCTGAAATAGCCACTCGAGTGCAAGAAACCCCAGGTAAATACCTTCAGAATTTAGGAACAAATCAATGAGGTCACATACAGACTGGAATTTCCCAAGCACAGCCGCATCGCCCTGTAATTTCATATCTCCCTCCTTAAACCAGTTATCCCGGGTCCTTTTGCCACAGCGGTGCCAGGGGACTCACCACTGGAGCCATTAGAAATTGATGGCCAACCAGCCTACCGCATCAATCCAGAACTCCAGGCACCAGAGAGGTAAACTAGAGTGCCTGGTAGACTGGGAAGGATATGGCCCAGAGGAGTAGTGCTTGATCCCATCCCAGGACATTCTGGACCCAAGCCTGTGTAGGGACTTTCATGGCCCTCACCCAGCAAAACCCTTCGAGGGGGGGGGGGGGGCTCAGTCACATCACTGCAAACTCACAACTACAGTTCCAAGAGTGCAGCGTGAAATACAAACATGGCCGACAAGGACTACACTTCCCATACACGCACACGCTCACATTCTCCAGAGTTCTGATCATGGACACCTGCACTCAATCACACACAGAGTACTTAGGTTATGCTGAGAACAATGGTTGCTCGCAGAGTAAATGCTCAGCAGTCTCGTCTCTGACGTTTACCAATCCATCATCGTTTTGGATTTTCCTCGTTCTCGGATTTACTGCCTCGTGTTTTAGCTACAATTCCCTGCCCTGCCTAGTATTGTCTGTTTGCCCGATTTCCTGACCTCTGCCTGTTTTACAAGTTCGCCTTCAGCCTGATCGTCGCCTTCCAGGATCTGTATCGCCTGCGCTTTCTTCCGCCTCAGGTATCGTAAGAGCACTCATGATTCAAACATTCCATGCAAACAATTACACAAAAACACAGTTTTGCCAAACAAATATCAATGTCATAACATTATTGTATATAATCCATCAATTTCTGTACCAAATATCCTACACAGGGTCGCAGGGAGCCTGGAGCCTATCTCACGGGACTCAGGGAATGAGGCAGAGGACACCCTGGATGGGGGGCCAGCCCATCACAGAGCTCAATCGCACACCTATTCAACTTGGAAATGCCAATCAGCCTACAACACATGTCTTTGCACTGGGGTAGGAATGCAGAGTACCCAGAGGAAACCCCTGAAGCACAGAGAGAACATGCCAACACTGTACACACAGGGTGGCTGTGGGAATCAAACCCCTAACCCTGGAGGTGCGAGGCAAACATGCTAACCACTGTGCCCTCCCCCTCCTTTTTTAATAAACAATATTTATAAAAATAATAACTAAAAAAAGAGACAGATGACTGATGAACTGTACAAGTCAGCTATCAAGTTATAAATACAATTAAGCATAATCAGGGCTGTCATGACACAGACAACACGGTAAATTCACAGACTTAATTTTATTGAGCAGACATCAGTGATATAACGCACTACACTCTACAGTATATACGTCATATCACCACATCTTCCCTATTTAGATTTCTACTCTAGTACTTTATCTGAAACATAGAATTAAAACAGATTAATTTCTTAAATAGGTAACAGATATAAAACAATATCAATTATTTATATTTACCAATTTCTTACATAACCTGTCAATAAACAGATATTATAACATTCATGTAAAGGCTAAAAAAATTAACATGTAAACAAAACTCCTTACTGCAATAAAGTAATTATAATTTTTTTTTCCATAAAGTTTTATTGAGAAGAAAAACAAACCGACTGACACAAAGCAACAATCATTCATAGTTTTTTTTTTCTTTTTTATACTAACAAAGGAAAACAAAAAAAAAAATACAAACACCGAAAACAATGGAATTTATCACACTTGTCTTCTAAGTCCAGATATATTAGACAAAGTCTCTTCTTGGACTCTGTGTAAAACTTTTGCCTATGACTCACTCTTGACACATGTCAAGATGTTTGTCTCGGTCATGTGATACGTTACTGCTAAAAATAATGGCGTGATATTACAAGGACGCTGCTAATAAAGTTACGATTTCACATTGGATTCACGTCTATAATTATATTTAAAAAATACCACAGTTTTTATGCCGGTCGTATCATTTTATTTTGTTGTTTTTATCCGCCACACCTTAAAGGCCGGTCCGTGAAAATATTGTCCGATATTAAACGGATGACGCAAAATAGGTTGGGGACCTCTGGTTTAAAGTATCGAACGAGGATGACCATACAAATTTAAAGCGCTGTCTAAACTGATACCAAGTCTTAAGTGTGTTGAGGACAACTTGATTATCAGTATATAGGGAGAGTTTTGTAGGTAGAGAGGAATTAAGTAAAGCAAGTAAAGAGGTTTCCCTTCAAGAAGATAGTTCCAATTTACACCAAGAAGATCCAGGAGATTTAAACCAGTAGCAAAGTTTATGGATGTGCGCAGCCCAGTAATAGAATTGAAAATTGGGTAATGCAAGTCCTCCACTAAGTCTACATCTCTGCAATAAGGATTTACAAACCCTTGGTGGCTTCCCACCCCAAATAAAAGTACTAATTATCTTATCCATTGAATTGAAAAATGATTTTGAAAAAGAGGAACTTGCTGGAACAAGAAAAGAAACTTCGGTAATATATTCATAGTGACGACATTGATCCTGCCAATTAGAGAAAAGGGCGAGGTTACCCCAACTCTGAATGTTGGATTTAACCTTTGAGATAAGGGGAGTGAAATTAGCTGATAAAAGATTACATAAAGAACGCGTCAGGTTGATACCCAGGTATTTAAACTCTGATTGACTAAATCGAAAAGGTAGATCTGACGATTGGAGAGAAAATGCTGCAGTATTGACGGGAAAACAGTCGTTTTTGTCCAAATTTAATTTATAACAAGAGACAACACCGAAGGTCACTAGAACACCCAAAGACAGCAGGCATAGAGACAATAGGATCGGTTAAATACAATAACAAATCATCAGCATATAGCGACAATTTGTGTTCTACACCGTATTGAACTATACCTTTATACAAGGAAGACGATCTTAATACGATTGACAGAGGCTCGATAGCAACAGCAAAAAGCAGAGGTGATTAAGGACAGCCTTGGCGACACACGTCCAAGAGCAAAATAATCCTGTCTTAATGCCTGAACCTGGCTTTAGGGGATGAGTAAAGGAGGCTAATCCAAGAAATAAACTTATCCCCGAATCTGAACTTCCTCAAGACTGAAAACAAATACTCCCACTCAACCCTATCAAATGCTTTTTCAGCATCTAAAGAAATCACAATCTCAGGAAGCGCAGCTGAAAGCTTTGAATAAATTATATTAAAGAGTGTAGGGGTATTAAAAAACAATTGACATCCCTTTATAAAACCATTCTGCTCTTCAGATATAATATAAGGAAGTACATTTTCTAAAGGAGATGCCATTACTTTCGCCAACACCTTTGCATCTGCATTAAGCAGAGACAATGGTCTATAAGAACCACAGGAGGTTGGATACTTACCCTCCTTAAGAAGGAGAGCTATCGTGGCTTGTGTCAAAGTTGGAGGCAAAGACTCACATTCCAAGGATTTGTTGAATATGTCCAAAAGCAATGGAGCTAATTTTCCAATAAACATTTAAAAAAATTCAATTGGAAACCCGTCTGGGCCCGGAGCTTTGTTAGGTCGCATATGTTTAACTGAATTTAAGACAGAGTGGGGAATCCAGTTGCATGGCAGTATTCAAATCAATAACAGGTTTACAAAGGTTTTGAAGAAATACATTCACTTTAATATTGTCTGTAGGTAATTCGGATTTATAAAGCAAAGAGTAAAATGATTCAAAAGTAGCATTAATTTTGATGGGATCTGTAGTGACAATGCAGAATTTATCCTCTCTCACATCATCAACGTATAAGTGTTTTTAACACTAGGTATGAGACGGGAAGTGGCCTGATGTGCTAGTAAATGACTCGGCTTGTCGCCATGTTCATAGTATGAACGACGAGTATGTAGAAACAAGCGTTCCGCCTCGTTAGTCAAAATAAGATTAAATTCTGCCTGTAAATCGAGACTCTGTTTAAGAAGTTCTGGAGAGGGGTTCAATGCATATCTCTGATCGAGGTTAATGATCACATGTGAGTTCATGAACCCTAGCAGTATGCTCTTTATTACAGAGAGCGGAGTAAGAAATAATCTGCACTCTGATATAGGATTTAAGTGTCTCCCATAACAATGAATAAGAGGTGGAATCATTCTGATTGAAGAAAGTCATCAACAGACTGTTCTGACACATAAAACCGGAAAATGTTTTAGACAGAGCAGATTGATTCAGAGTATGGGGATTAGACCGATATAAGTTTTGGTCAAAAACACAGTTTAAATCTCCCCAGAAAATCACCAGGTGAGTATTTAAGGTGACTCACACCAGGTGACTCACCCAAGGGCAGTGTAACCTACGATGATCTTTAATACGTAGATGAGTCTCCTGTAAAAATACTATATCAGAGTTTAAATGTTTCAAATGTGTAAAAACCTTAGATCTCTTGACAGGATTACCCATACCTGTGACATTCAACTAATAAATCTTAAAGGCGTGCCTGTCCCAGCTATGCTGGGATCCATATTACTACTAACCATTTAAATAAAGTAAACCATAGGGATATAAATAGCCAATTAGAGCCGAAGTGGGACCTCCTCCCCCTCCCCCCAACAATCCCCCAAACACACACACTCCCAAAGTCAGAGCATCAAAACAGAGAACCACATTAATACAGAAGTAGATTTGAGAGGCGAAGTAATGCAACAACAATATCTTCAATAAAAATCCGAATACTGTAGAGCTGGAAGGCCGAGTGCAAAAAATAAAAGAAGAGTGAAAAAGACGCCGCTGTGTAGGTGATGCAGTTCACCCCGATATCAAGAGTTTAACATAGTCTCCTGCTTCCTCCGCTGAAATAAAGTCCTTCTGAACACCGTTATATGTAATGCGAAGCCGAGCTGGGTGAAGTATTTTTTTAATCACAGACACTCAATTTTGATCGCGTCACAATTCAACTGTCCAAAGTCTTTAAAAAAATCACCCTCTGTGCTAATAGTTTCAACCCTCCTCACCAGCCTCATTTCACAGGCAGCTTTGCAGCTGAGGAGATTATGCATATATGGGCCTTTTTCAACATTTTGTCCATTTCCTTCAGTGCAGGCTAAGAATTTGCCAATACAATCCAGTTTGCAGAGGACTCCTGATGTTTGCAAGTGTTTTAGTAAGCTAAGGACACCTAGGTAGGTTCAAGAATGTTTGTTCTGACATGACTTTGATATCTGCACCAGTATATATTTTGAACTTTACCATAGCTCAATGTATTGGTAGATTTATTGGTCACTTCTTTAACAGTCTTTGTTTTATTTGGGTGCAAAATGCTCATTAAACCTTTTAACTACTGTGTTGTAGTAATCATCTTCCTCTTTAGCTGAAAATAGAAACATACTAAATATGGGTTCTGCCTGTTTGCCCATTGCATATAGTAATGAATTCACTTGAACATCTCAGTCTTCTTTGTTGAATTTTGTTGCAATACTGAAACATGCAAAGTGCTGCCTCAATGCTGGCCAACTTGATGACTGTGAGAAATCATCAACAGCCTAGGGCGATGTGACTAACAGGCCATGGAGACGGTGTTAGAATACATGTGCAGGAAGTTTACTGAAATACACAAACAAACAATCCAAATCGGCAGGCAGTGAGACCTAGTCGGTGTGCAGGCAGTTAAAGTTTGGTAACCAAATGACAGTCCAACCAGATAAACGGCTCAGTGGGTAGAGTGGGTTGTCCACTAATCCACTAACCGTGGGGTTGGCGGTTCGAATCCCGGCCCGGGTGACTCCACATGCCGAAGTGTCCTTGGGCAAGACACTGAACCCTAAGTTGCCCCCAATGGCAAGCTAGCACCTTGCATGGCAGCTCTGCTACCATTGGTGTGTGAATGTGCTCTCATTAGTAAGTCGCTTGTAAATGTAAAATGATATTTCTGTAAAGCTGCTTTGAGACAATGTACCATTGTAAAAAGCGCTATACAAATTGATAAATTATAAATTATTATTATAAAATATAAACAAAAAAAAGGATAATCAAAGAATCTGTAATTCCAAAAAAACAGGCAAAGGTCATACCATGAAGCAAAAACGCAGGCAATGGTAAACAGCTCGGAAATGTTGATAATTAACAACACTTTGCAAAGGTGAATGTGAAAATGGCATGTTTGTATATGTAACAAACAGGAAGAGAGTGTGAGGCACATCTCCATGGTTAGTATTCGGGTAAGGACTCCCTCTGGTGGGTGGATATTATGGGGCAGCCTCAATCATTACAGAACACCCCCCCCCCCCATGAATGCCTCCTGGTGTTCTGCGGTTTGGATGCCCCTCCTTGGACGTGATGCTAGGTGGTCAGGGTGTGTTTAGTGGTATTCTTGGATCGGGAATGGGTTCAGTATATCTTTGGACCCATAATCTCGCCTCTGGTCCATAGCCCTCCCAATCCACCATGTATTGCATCTGGTCCCTTCTTCTTCTAGAGTCCATGATCTCTCTGACCATATACTCTGGTGCTTCATCAATATTCAACTTCCGGAGGTGGCTCAGGATCCATGTTCCCAGTGCCAGATGCCAGGTGGACTGATTTCAGCAAGGAAACATGGAAAGAAAGAGAGATGTGGTAGTTAGCAGGAAGCTCATAACCAGTATATTACTGGGTTTATCTGTCTGAGAATCTTGAATGGACCCAACATACCTTGGACTGAGCTTCCTGCAGGGTAGCTGCAGCTTGAGATCCCTTGTTGACAACCAGACACTCTGTCCTGGCTGATACTCGGGGTGGGGATGTCTCCGTCGTTCAGGCCTGGATGCATTTCGAACTGCTCACTGCAACCTGACGTGAGAACTGGCCCACACCCTCTCACTCCTCCTAATCCAATCGTTCACCACTGCAACCGGAGATGGTTCTCCTGACCAAGGAAACATTTGCGGTTTGGTATCCCAGCATGCATTGGAAGGGGGTAAGTCCTGTAGAGAAATGAATGAGGGATTTCTGTGAATACTCAGCCCATGGCAGGAAATCACTCCATTTGTTCTGCTCCCGGCTGCAGTAGGTCCGTAGGTATCTGCCAATCTCCTGTTTAAAATGTTCCACTTGTACATTGGCTAGTGGGTGATAGCCTGAGGCAAGACTCACATTGATGTCCAACTGTACATAAATGCCTGCCACACACTGTATGTGAAGTGTTAACAGTTCACAGTGCAGTGGGTAAACCTTTGAGCAGAACAAGTCAGCATGATTTTGAAAAGTGGTCAATGATGACCAGAATAAAGGTCAATCTATTTGAGGATGAGTTTGATAAAATCTATGGACGGGTAGGACCATGGTCTTTGGGGTATTGGCAGAGGCTGAAGCAAACCTGCTGGCAGTTCTCTGGGTGTCTTGGACTGAGAACACGCTGGATACGCTTTCACACAGTGAGTCACATCAGAAATGAGAGTGGACCACCAGAATGAGTTCTGTACCAGTGTGATTGTTCTCGTGAGACCAGGGTGTCCTGTGCTCAATGAATTGTGGATCCACTGAAGATTCTGAGAAGGTTCATCTTTTTGTGCTCTCTGTATTTCTACCATGATATCCCAGCTGATGGGTGCAATGATGGCTGATGGTGGAAGTATGCATTCAGGGTGAGGTTGTATATGGGGAGGATTGTGCCTGTGTGAAAGTGCATCTGCTTTGCTATTCTTGCTACCAGGGCGGTAAGTGACAGTGAAATTTAATCTTGCAAAGAACAATCCCGTCTAACCAGTTGCGCCTCTCCTCTACTGCCACCTTCATAAATAACAGTTTCTTGTTTGCCACACTTAGTGGTTAGCACGTTCGCCTCACATCTCTAGGGTCCGGGGCTCGAGCTGGGGCCATGTCTGTACGGAGTTTGCATGTTCTCTCTGTGCGTTGGGGGATTCCTCCGGGTACTCCGGTTTCCTCCCCAGTCCAAAGACATGCATGGTAGGTTGATTGGCATGTCCAAAGTGTCCGTACTGTATGAATGGGTGTGTGAGTGTGTATGTGAATGTGCCCTGCGATGGACTGGCACCCTGTCCAGGGTGTACCCCGCCTTGAGCCCGATGCGTCCTGGGATAGGCTTTAGGTTCCCCATGACCCTGATAATGGAGTAAGCGGTAGAGAATGGATGGATTGTTTGCCACATCATAGTATAGTTTTCCTGAGGTGAAATGACGTAGGGATAGGACTGCTCCTATGCCAAAATCTGAGGCGTCAACTTCAATGATGAAGAGGAGATAGGGATCTGGGTGTTTGAGGATGGGAACCGTTGTGAAGCTGGATTTGAGGGAGAGGAAGGTATGGTTGGCTGCGTCATTACATGGTAACATGGAGGTTTTGCCCTTAAGTGGTGATGTGAGTGGGGCTGCAATGGTGCTGTAGTTGTGAATAAAGCAACGATAGAAGTTAGCAAAACCCAGTAAATCGTTGGGAGTTCTTTCATGGTGCTTGGCCTAGGCCATTCGGTGACCGCAGTGACCTTTGTGACATCCATCCCTACATCCTGGTGGCTGATATGGATTTGGTTTTACTGAAAACTTCGGTTAACTCCTCATACTCAGCAGGGATCTTGATTTTGGACATTGGGGCTTTCTCTGCTGGTAGTTAGACATGGGAGGTCAACAGTGAAATGAAGACAATGTTCCTGACAAATTTGACCACAGCGTGAGCTCATCTTGGTTCCAGAAGATTTACGAATCGTGAATAGCAAAGATGATAAAACCAAAGATGATAGCATGTTTGGGAGAGTTAATGTCATATAGAAAGGTGTGCAACATGAAGTAATCCAATCGTAAGGGTTACCAGAACAGTTTCTTGCAGTATGCTGGAGCCAATGGGAGTGTTGTTGACAGTGGTCACATGGATGGCAGGGATGCATTTTGTTGTGGGTATTTTCAGTTCCTGTTCCACAGATCTTGGTGAATGAGATTGACTGGCTCTCCAGAATCCACTAATGCTGTAACACATTTGTAGTTCTCACTAATGGAAACTTCTATGGTCAAACGAAAACTGTGATGAGTGGAGGACACAAAGCTCGTGGTACTCACTAACCCTGACTCTAATGGGCCAGATTTCTTGTGTGGATAGGAAGCATTGAGGTGTTCTGGTTTACCACAGTAGTAGCAGAGTTTTTCTATTTGGTGGTGCTGGCATTTTTCCATGGAGACCCGAGCATATGCAATCTGCATGGGTTCAGAAAAGTCCGGGAATGTGTGCGCTGGTGTTGAAACTGACGACTGCAGGTTGGTGCGAGTCCTGGGTCGTGGACCATTTTGGAGCAGATTATCCATCTTGATTGCCATGGTTATAAACTCCGAGAGGTTGGATTCTTCTTTTTGTACAAAAAGTTGACTATACAATTTGTGGTGGCTGAAGAAATAAATCATACAATCATCCAAAAAGCCCCAGCATTTCTCAGCAGGCCCATTTAAATTGTCAGGAAGTGCCAAGCTTACAGGTTTAGCGAGATGAGCCAGCAGTGAGTGGATGTAGTGGATTAAATGTTCATTACTGACTCGTTGGTCTTGATATCCCTTTAACTCATTGTATTGGTGTGCAACTTTGGATCCGCAGTAGGCACACCACTGGATCCGTGGTAGGCAATTGTATTCTGCGACGAACAGGCCAGGGAGACAGTGCTAGGATCCATGTGCAGCAAGTTTATTGAAATACACAAACAATCAATTCAAATCAGCAGGCAGTGAGATGTAGTCCAAGTCCAGGCAGTTATAGTTCGGTAACCAAAAGACAGCCCAGCCAGGCAAAAAAACAAAAGGATAATCCATAGAATCGGCAATTCCAAAAAATAGGCAAAAGTTCATAACATGATGCAAAACCAGCAGGCAATGGTAAACGGCTCGGTAATGCAGATGAACTATCAGTACTTTGCAAAGGTGAATGTGGAAATGGCATGTTTATATATGTAGCAAACAGGAAGTGAGCATGAGGCACATGTCTCCTATTGAAAGAACCTATTGAAATAACGCCTTTGTTTTTGCCATCTGAGTCGCCCTCGCCTGCAGGCCCAGCTGCTGGAGCATAAGATCCCAACCCAGAACCACTTCGCCCCTCTCCGTCAGACCAAACCAAACACCCTGATCGTCAGGGACTCCATTGTACAGAACGTCCGTGTTGCTTCATCTAAAGGTAAGGTGCACACACAGTGTTTCTCTGGTGCTCGTGTCCTTGATGTCTCTGCGCAGGTATCCGGGATTCTGAAGAAGGTCGAGCACATTGGAGCGGTTGTGCTGCATGCGGGAGCGAACGACATCAGGCTGAGGCAGACGGAGGTTCTGAAGAGGGACTTCGCCAGCGGTTCGAGGCAGATCACCCACCGCGAAGATCGTCGTCTCTGGACCTCTTCCCACCTACAGACGGGGAGCTGAAAGGTTCAGTAGACTTCTAGCTTTAAATGATTGGTTAGTTTCTTGGTGTAATGAACAGAATCTGGTGTTTCCTAATAACTGGAATCTGTTCTGGGAGCGTCCTAGGTTGTTTCGTCCTGATGGTCTACACCCCAGCATCCTCGGAGTGGAACTGCTGTCGGACAACATCGCCAAGGCGCTACACTCCAAGTGACTGCCTACCGTAAGCAAAAATATTCCAACAATAACAACTCGAATTATAAACAATGTTCAATACATAGTCCAATACCGGTAATACATACTATAGAGACTGTGTCTGTTCCCCGAGCTTTAAAAAAATTAGAAAATCTCAAAAATTCTGTTTTAGTAACATAATTAACATAAAATTAAATCATAGTGACTGTAAATCCAGCACCTTTAATCTAAAGTTAGGAGTATTAAACATTAGATATCTTGTGTCTAAGGATCTTATTGTTAGTTACCGAGACCATTACTGATCAGGAATATAATTAAATGTGTTTAACAGAAACTTGGATTAAGCCAAACGAGTACATAGCGTTAAATGAAGCTAGTCCTCCTGGATACAGTTATGTACATCAGCCTCGTTTAACTGGTAGAGGAGGTGTCGCACTCATCCATAGTCAAAATCTAGGCGTCTCATACAAACTTATAAATTTAATTCTTTTGAAATTCTGTATACCAATATAACTTATGTAGTCACAAAAATAAGCCAATTACTCTATTATTTACAGACCCCCAGGGTCTGAATTTGCAGACTTTATTTTGAACCTGGTTGTTTCTGTAGATAAAGCATTAATAGACGGTGATTTTAATATTCACTTTGATAACCCAGAAGACCCTCTGAAAACAGCGGTGGTGTCCATCTTAGATTCAGTAAGGGTTAAGCACAACGTAATCGGACCTACGCATAATGGTGGTCACACTCTTGACCTGATACTAACATACGGATTAAAAATAGAAAATCTTGAAATTCTTTCGCAGTCTGACGTTATTTCAGACCATTATCTTATCTCGTCTATAATTCATATTGATCACAATATTTCCACCTCACCTCACTACCGTGTAAAACGTACTTTCACATCCGCTACTGCACCGAGCTTCATAAATAGTCTCGCAGAAACGTCAATTAGATTTGGATCACAGTCTGATGCAATAGAACACAAGCAGGCGACTAAAAGCTTAGAGTCAACACTCCGCTACACGCTAGATAGAGTAGCTCCACTCCGTAGAAAATTAATTAGAGAGAAAAAACTAGCACCCTGGTATAACGATCAAACACGTATTTTAAAACAAACCAATAGACAATTAGAACGCAAATGGCGCCAAACCAAATTGGTAAAATTTCAAACAGCATGGAAGGAGAGTCTACTGAAGTATAGAAAATCTCTTAGTGATGCTAGAAAAGTCTCTCTCCACCTTAAAAGGAGACAATAAAAACAATTCCAGATTTCTATTCAACACAGTAGCAAAATTAACTAGGAATAAAACCACTACAGAAAGAAACACACAATCATTACATAGCAAACCAGACAGTATTACAACTAACCCTGTAGATGATAACATAGCAATATCAGATCAATGTTTAGAATATTTTACTCCCCTTAGAGAGACTGAACTAACTTCATTAATCTCCTCAGCCAATTCATCAACTTGCATACTAGATCCTGTACCTACATTTTTCCTTAAACAGATTTATCATGGAGTAATTGAACCTCTTTTAGAAATAATCAATTCTTCCCTCAGCACTGGCTATGTATCTACATCACTTAAATTATCAGTTATTAAACCACTAATTAAAAAACCTGACTTTGATCCCTCTCAATTATCAAACTATAGACCAATATCAAATCTCCCCTTCATCTCCAAGATCTTAGAAAAGTTTGTAGCAAAGCAGTTATGCTCGTACTTGCATAGGAACAACATTTCATGAAATGTATCAGTCAGGATTTAGACCTCATCATAGCATAGAGACAGAATTAGTTAAAGTAGTAAATGACCTTTTACTGTCCTTTGATCAGGGTTGTGTCTCGTTACTTGTGTCACTCGACCTTAGTGCAGCTTTTGATACAATAGATCATACTATTCTCCTTGATAGATTGGAAAATGTTGTTGGCATTAAGTCCTCTCTTGGCTCAGGACTTATCTGACCGAGCGTTATCAGTTTGTAGATGTAAATGGAGACCTCTCCACTCATAGCAAGGTTAAATTTGATGTTTCACAAGGTTCTGTTTTAGGCCCACTACTTTTTACCTTATATATGCTACCTCTAGGTCAAATTATTTGTAAATATGGAATTAGCTTCCACTGTTATGCTGACGATACACAGCTGTATGTTTCAGCGAAGCCAGAGGACAGACAGCAACTTAATAAAATTGAGGATTGTGTAAGGGACATTAAACATTGGATGTCAACTAACTTCCTTTTACTCTACTCTAGTAAGACAGAAATACATTTATTAGGATCAAGTGTAACTAGAAATAAGATTTCTAATCACATAGTTACTCTGAATGGACTTTCTGTTTCATCATGTGCAGAAGTAAAAGACCTTGGAGTAATTATTGACTCCAGTCTATCATTTGATGCTCATGTAGATTACATAATATTACAAGGATAGCCTTCTTTCATCATAGAAATATTTCTAAAATAAGAAATATACTGTCACTACATGACACAGAAATATTAGTTTGTACTTTCTTCAACTCTAGATGAGATTATAGAAGATTAGATCATGCTTTTGTTACCTCTAGACTAGATTATTGTAATGCCGTACTGTCTGGATGTTCCAGTAGAAACATAAAGAAACTTTAGCTAGTCCAGAATGCAGCTACTAGAGTCCTAACTAGAACCAAGAAATATGACCACATCAAACCCGATCTTATTCACACTGCATTGGCTACCTGTGAAATCTCGCACTGATTTTAAAATACTATTATTAACCTATAAAGCACTAAATGGTCTCGCACCACAGTATTTATGCGATCTTTTGGTCTTCTACAATCCACTTACATCAGAAGATGCAGGCTATCTGGCAGTACCCTGCATAATGAAGAGTACAGCATGGGGTAGAGCTTTCACTCATAGAGCTCCACAGTTATGGAAAAGTCTTCCAATTAGTGTTCGGGACTCAGACACAGTCTCAGTGTTTAAGTCTAGGCATAAAACTTATTTGTTCAACCTAGCCTACCCTGACTAGACTAGACTTTTTTCCCCAGTCCTAACAGTCTTTCTCTCCCTCTCTCGAGCTAACATGAACTTATCGAGACACTGGAAGATCCTGGTCCATTCTACTCTCCTCGACCTGCGTGAGCTGTCTCAGGTGTCCTGCCTCTGGAGGGAGCTCTTATCTGCTCCAATTCCAGACTGCTGGGACTATAGCTTCTTCTGAGACATATAAATTTCATATAAATCAATAATGAACTCTTTCATAATATCTATTGTTACCCAGATGAGGATGGGTTCCCTTCTGAGTCTGGTTCCTCTCAAAGTTTCTTCCTCTTAAACATCTTATGGAGTTTTTCCTTGCCACTGTCGCCACTCTGCGGCTTGCTCAGTTGGGATAAATTCGCACCTTAATATCTATATACCGTGTTTGTATATTTCTGTAAAGCTGCTTTGAGACAATGTCTATTGTAAAAAGCGCTATAGAAATAAAATTGAATTGAATTGAATGCCCTTGATTAGTATTCGGATGAGGGCTCACTCTGGTAGGTGGATGAATATGGGGCAGCCTCATTCATTACGGGCAACATTCATTCAACATTTCCTTTCATCACCACATGTCAGAGGAGTACACGAGGAACTAATGCTTCTGACACAATGTCATCAGAGATGGAGCAGTCAATGGAATAAACTCAAAGTCTTAACTTTATTGAGCAGTCATCAGTGACATAACTCACTACACTCTCTTGCTTAGCAGAAGCCACATCGCATAAAACTCGCAACCCCAGACCCAACAGTTTAACAACCAATCACAGGCAACATTTTACATGTCATATCACCACAAAGGCCAAAAAATTTTTTGCCATGAGCATATTACCCAAAGACACGTATTGATGAGGAAAACAAGAAGCAAAATGCAGTGCCTATAATTCTGGTAAGAGGTTAAGACTTGATTGTAAATTGATTTTTCAGCAAGACAATGACATATAGTCATGTGAAAAATTAAGTACACCAAATCGCAACATGGTCATGTTGGCTTTTTTTTGGTACATATTAGGACAAACAGTTGATCCTCTTTGAAACCCTGCCTATTAATAAAGTTAGTACACTATTAAATGACACATAAAATTGACATTTTATAGCAATTTTCCTAATTTAAATTAACAAAACAAAACCCAGATCAAATCACATGGCAAAATTAAGTACACCTCTATATTTATCACATAATCATATCCATATTATTAGAATCAGATGTTCATTATTTGGTGCCAGTGATCAGAACCTAGTTAGGGAGTGCAGGTGGAACCTGTCTTATTTATACCCTTCTCATATCTAATGTCTGGTGTTCCCTTTGTTATTGAGGTATGTGGTGTCATCATGCCATGATCTAAAGAGTTCTCTTTAGATCTTCAGAAAAAAAGGTTGTGGACTTTGTATTCCATTTGTGCTTCTGTTATGTTTGAGATCTGTTTATGTCTAAAGGATATGTTTACGTTCAGCCAGTTCCTGCATCCTCCGTGCCCATTGTGAAGATTGTTACAATGGTGCCGAAACCCGGGAAGGAGGAGAGGATGCCTGGGAGGATGGAGGAGTCGCTGCCATCCGCCAGAAGGTGGAGGAACCGCTGCTGTCCGCCAGGGAAGCAAAGATGTGGCTTCCACCTCCCGAAAAAGGGGAGGAGCTATAGCCATCCATCAGAAAGGTGGAAGTGCGGCTGCTGTTTGCTGAAAAAGGGAAGGAATCACAGCCGCCTGCTCAGAGGTCCAGTGCCACCGCTCGGCATCGTGGGGGATCACTCCCCAGCAAGCTGAGGACTGAATAACAGCGTGTTTGGGGTCCCCGTGTTTGGGGACCAGAGAACTACTTTTTTTTCTCTTTCCAAGCTTTCTCTAGATGCATGTGTGCTTTATTTTTGGCTCAAATTTGTGAGTTTTACATTATGTTTGAGTTTTGCTGATTATTAAACTTTACATTCATGTTCAACCAGTTCCCAGCTCCTCTTTGTCCCTCTTTAAAGTTTGTTACATAAATATAATGTGAGTACTAATTTATCCTAAAATGTAGATTAAAAAATCTGATAAATTTCTTGTGGTATTGGCTCGTTGCACCCATGTCTGTAAGAATGCATGTGTGTGTGTGTGTGTGTGTGTGTGTGTGTGCGTGCATCTTGTTACCTGGCCTTTCTTTGCCGGTCCCTTTGCTCTCGGCCAGTTTCTGTAATAGACTTTCCACAGACGTGTTCTCCATGTTATTCACAAACTCTTTCTGCACCTTAACAATAAAGCAAATGGAGCTTATAATTAGACATTAAATAAGTACATATTAAATATTCATTTATTCATTCAAATTTCAATTTCACTTTAACACTGTGCCAGCCTCTAAACCTGGGACGTCAACCTTAAATTCTGCCTAGGCCACATAAGCTTTTTTTGTGGGCTCTTGAAGGCCATAACTTCAGGCCTTAGTTGGGTTGTTGGTTTTTTTGTGTGTTTGTTTGGGTTTTTTTTTTTTTTTAGATCTGGCAGAGTTTTTTTTCTCAACCGCCCTGAAATTATATCCAGGCTGGCTATGCCACTGTAAAATAAGGTGGACAAAATAAACTCTATATTAATGGCCAAGGTTTTTGAATGGGATGTCCACATAAGTGTGGGGTGTTGGTCAGTTGTCCACATACTTTTGGCCATGCAGCTGTGGGAAGCCAAACAGGAAATATTTAGTGAACATTGATATGTACAGTCCCCTTTGAAAGTATTGGAACGGCAAGGCCAATTGTTTTGTTTTTGCTATACTTGAATATTTCAGCTTTAAATATGAGCTAAAACTTCGTCAGATTTCCAATATTACATATCTGTGAGTGGCAGTTCATTTGAAGGTGAAATTAGAGTCAGGTGTTTTTAATCAATGGTATGACAATCAGGTGTGAGTGAGCACACTGTTTTAATTAAAAAACAGGGATCTATCAAAATCTGATCTTTTAAACACAATAGAAGTGCATCATGGCATGAACAAAGGAGATTTCTGAGGACCTAAATAAAATGTTGCTGGCGCTCATCAGACTGGAAACTGTAAGTAAACCATCACTAAAGATTTTGAACTCCACCAATCCAGTCAGATAGATTGTGTACAAATGGAGGAAATGATCATTGTTACCCTCCCCAGGAGTAGTTGACCAGCAAAGATCACTCCAAGAGCAAGATGTGTAATACTCCACGAGGTCACAAAGGAACCCAGGGTAACTTCTAAGCAACTGAAGGCCTTTCTGACATTGGATAATATGAATGTTCATGAGTCCACCATCAGCAGAACACTGAACAACAATGGTGTGCATGACAGGACTGCGAGGAGAAAGTCACTGCTCTCCAAAAAGAAGATTGCTGCCCAACTGCAGTTTGCAAACGATTGTATGGACAAGCCACAAGGCCAATGGGAAAAAAAGGTTTTGTGGAAGAATGAGACCAAAACAGAATTTTTGGTTTAAATGAGAAGTTATGTTTGGAGTAAGTGAAACAGTGCATTCCAGTATAAGAAACTTATCCTATCTGTGAAACATGGGCCTGCTTTGCTGCATCTGGAAGGCATGTAATCATTGAAAGAACAATGAATTCCGAATTACATCAGCAAATTCTAAAGGAAAATGTCCATGATCTGAAACTCAAGAGAAAGTTGATCATGTAGCAAAATGACCCCTTGCCCACAAGTCATTCTACCAAAAAATGGTTAGAAAATAGTTTAAAACCTTTTTTGTATGGCCAAGTTAAAGTCCTGACCTTAATCCAAAAGCAATATTGTGGAACAACCTGAAGCAAGCAGTTCATGTGAGGAAACCCACCAACATCCCAGAGCTGAAGCTGTTCTGTACTGAGGAATGGGCTTAAATTCCTCCAGGCTTATGCGCAGAATTGATCAACAGTTACCAGAAATTTTTCCTCAATAAATAAATGACCAAGTGCAATATTTTTGTCTCATTTGTTTAATTACGATCACATTGTCTAATTTTAGGACTTGTCTGAAAGCCTGATGATGTTTTAGGTCATATGCAGATACATAGAAATTCTAAATGGTTCACAAGCTTTCAAGCACCACTGTACAGTGAAGATATTTAGGTTTGAGATCAAAAGATAAATGATGAGATAATAGATCAAAATTTCACCTTTAATTCTGCATATTTACATAGATGTGTAAATTAATATGGTACCTTTGGTAGAAGACCACACATTATTTAGGTGTGCAAAAGTATTGAAACAGGTAGTATTAAAGTAAACACTTAATATTTTGTTGTGTATATTATTAATAATAGTAATAAAAACTAAACATATTGGTATTGATAATAGTTGAGTTTGCATACTACATTTCAGGTTTGAGGCTTTTCCAATTTACATGTCTGGTTTTTTTTTGTTGTTGTTTTTTTAAAGACATTTAAGTATTGGGGCAAAGGTAGGCAGACGAATATTTATATCTGGGCCAATTAGAAGTCACAGACAATTATATTTGGTTTTGGGGCAATTACAATTTACCTTTATATTTATTTTAGACTTTTGAAGCTGTATTTTGAAGTGCTCAACCAAAACACCAAAAAGCCTGCAAGGAAGAAATGAAAGAAGCAACATTGCCAAATGAAATTAAGGGAGACATGAAAGGGAAAATTTATAGATACAATGGTGAGTGGGAAAAGGATTTCCTTGGCTAACTGTCGATGCTAAAACAAACAGCTCTGCTGCTGGTGCATGGAGGCTCCAGAAAAGTTTAATGAATGAAAAACAGTGTAAAGCTCTTTGTGGAACCGCTAAGGTTAATTGCGCTATATAAGTGGACCATTTACCATAGTATGCCATCTGTGACAACTTTGGTCTGTACTCTCCGCTGCATGTTTTCGTAACAGAAACAGAGCAGCTCTACAAAAAACAATGAGTGGGTGAAAGTTCTGCATTGTTGATAATAGAGGTCAGATCTGCCAGGAAGAACTCAGTAACTCAAATAATCCACCTTTACAACCGTGGTGAGCAAGCAGAAAAGCCTCTCAGCATGCAAAAAGCATCGAACCTTGCTATGGGTGCGCTACAACAGTAGAAGACCACACAGTGGGTTCCTCTCCTGTCAGTCAAGAACAGGAATCATGGCTCAACCAAACTAGGAAGTTGAAAATTTAAATAAATAAATAAATCAATCACTGTGTCTATTTCCAGTCTTCAACTATCCAGTTTTGGTGAGTCCTTGCCCATGATTGCATCACATTCTTGTCATATTTCACTATATAATTAAAATCTATGTTCTATATGTCTAGTTACATAATTTAATATTTCCACATTATTAGGGACCAAGCACAGAAGGTGCGTAGGCACCTCTTGTAATCGTTAGTATTCCTATTATTAAGGGCCGGTGCATATGTACCTCTTGTTATCGTTATTGTTATTATTATTATTGGGGTCAAGCCCCGGAAGCGCAAAGTCCCTATTAGTATTCTTCTTCTTCTTCTTCTGCTCGAGTCTATGGCAGCCCATAGAACTGCTTGGGGGAAAGTTGTGAAATTTGGCACACAGATAGGGGACAGTCTGATGCGTTAATACACAATACACAATTTAGAGTCTCTAACTTAATCCCTCTAGTGCCACCAACTGTCCAAAATTGCACTCACTTTTATGTTAATAAGTTTTTAACCATGAGTCGAAATAATATTTTCTCTGATTCCACGTCACATGGTGATTAGATGGCACCATATGATGTTATACCATGAAAATTTTCTGCCATTTTTATTTTTCTGAAAAACCTACTTTTTCGAACTTGTCCTAAGCAATTTGTCTGATTTGCACGAAAATTGGACTACATCATCTAGAGACAATTACAACAAGAAATTATTCACAGAATTTTGATAAACCATACCATATTCGAATGGTGCTTCAATGAATTTCATTTTGAGCATGCCAAAATAGACATGAAGATATATATCTTTAAAACTTTGAGGGATAGTGATGAAACGTGGTATGGGTCATCAGCATTAGGCCCAGGGGTTAGCTGCAGCATTTTTAAATAGCACCACCTAGTGGTCAAAAGATATGAAAAAAAAGCACATTTTTGCTTATAACTTCTGAACAGTTGGTCATAAAATCATCAAATTTGTCTCAATAGATTCAGTAGGGCATACCTGTTTCTGTATTTAATGTACGGTTTATCATCGCACGTGTTAGTTAAGAGATATTATTTTTTCTTTTCATCAGCATAAGGTGAATGTCACATTGTTTGTTAGATTAAATTAAATACAATAGCTTGCAATTAAATACATACTTTAAAAGTAAATGGTAAATGGCACACTTATATAGCGCTTTTTTCCAAAGCGCTTTACACTGTGTCTCATTCACCCATTCACACACACACTAATGGTAGCAGAGCTGTCATGCAAGGTGCTAGCTTGCCATCGGGAGCAAATTGGGGTTCAGTGTCTTGCCCAAGGACAATTCGGTATGTGGAGTCATGTGGGCCGGGAATCGAACTGCCAACCTACGGTTAAGTAGGCAACCCGCTCTACCGACTGCACCACAACCACCCCGCCAAAAGTATGGACTGGATTGTTGCAAGAGGTTTCATTGTTCTATCATCAAATATACTTGTATAATTTTAGCTTTCGTCCCGTTTTCAGGGTCTCTGTGTAACAACTAGAATTAATTAACCATTGTATCCCAATTAAAACTGTAACAGCCTAGTTCTTCAGGGGCACCCTCATTCAAACAGTAGTTTACTTGTTTTTTTATTTTGTGTGCGTGTGTCTCATTTTTGTCACACAACTTGGAAGTTTTGTTGCACATACAAAAAATATATATAAACATATATACACAAAGGGGAAAAAAAGTATTTGATCCCCTGCTGAATTTGTAAGATTTCCCACTAACAAAAAAATGATCAGTCTATAATTTTAATCGTAGGTTTATTTGAACAGTGAGAGACAGAATAACAACAAAAAAAAAAAATCCAGAAAAAAGCAGTCAAAAAATGTTATAAATTGATTTGCATTTTAATGAGGGAAATAAGTATTTCTCAATAAGAAATATTTCTGGCTCCAAGGTGTCTTTTATACAGGTAACAAACTGAGATTAGGAGCACACTCTTAAAGGGAGTGCTCCTAAT
>JAFFST010044765.1:68943-76443 GCA_022414735.1 Noturus placidus | reverse complement strand
AGCTGAAGGAGCAGGTAGGATGGTTCTGTTCAGAGTTCCGTTAAGCAGTTTTTTTGATTGTTGCAGCCATAAATCCTTGATTTTGTGCGAGGTTTTTTTTTTTTTGCATGAAATTGTCTTTCAGTTTGTTGGTATATAAGACTTTTTAATGATAATGAGTCTTTATTGGTCACATATACATTACAGAACAGTGAAATTCTTTTCTTCACATATCCCAGCATGTCAGGAAGCTGGGGTCAGCCATGATGCAGCACCCCCTGGAGCAGAGAGGGTTAAGGACCTTGCTCAAGGGCCCAATAGTGACAGCTTAGCAGTGCTGGGGCTTGAACCCCTGACCTTCCGATCAGTAACCCAGAGCCTTAACCGTACAAGCTACCCCCTGTACTCATATACCCATGTTTAGCTGTACTCATGTACGACACACGTGAATAGAATAGTGCTTTGGCTGAATGCGCGTTCTGATGATGGCACAGGACACATCACGGGCCAAATCGGCAGAAAATCTGCAATAATTTTAAAAAATTGCAAGCGCTTCAAAATATGGCGAGGTTTGCTTGATTTTTGCTAAATCCTGGAGGGACTGATTAAGGAGCGGGATTAAAGAAAACGTCTTGCGAACACCGCTATACTTACCAAAAGTTATTGTAACAAACTTCACAGACGGGCAAGGAGGAGGCGGGAAGCGGCTGATCATAAACATAAACTTTATTAATAAACAGTACGCAAACATACAAGTGAAACTCAAATTTCTCTACCTCTCTCACTCCCGATAAAGCATGCCCAGATGCACCTTTATCGCTCTTGACCCACTGATTAGACACCTCAGTGCCAGGCATGTGTCCTCACAGCCTGGCCCCGCCCTCCTCCTCGTCACAGTGATAAAACTGATAAAAAAAATTTACGTTCAATTAAAGCAAAATGCTTACAAAGTACATTTAGCCTGCTTTCTTTACTGTTTTTTTTTCCACCAGTGACTACATTTACATGCACATCAATATTCCAATATTAATCAAAATTTGTATTTTTCCTACTATATAGCAGTTAAGTATGTGGTTTCGGACGCAGCCGTGTTCGCTTGTTTGCCAGCAAACAGTTGAGCACTGCCGTGTGTGATCGTGTCCTGTCGCAAAATGCGGTGAAAACTCTCACATGAAGTTAATAATGTGATTATGGTGTGTACGTGTCTGTAATACACTTCTATAATGTGACTAAAACAGGAGAACTCTATGTGTCTTAATTCCATTTGTGTTTACTTCGAGTATGACTTTATTCGGATCAATAATTTCTGTTTACATGCTAGTTTCTTAATCAGAGTATCGTCTTAATCAGGTTAATATACAATTATTTTTGTCCATGTTAACGTACTGAGTGATATTATTCAACTATTCTATCCAACCCCTAAAACACACACACACACACACACTCTGAGTGTGTGCTAGCATGAGATGGTCAGAGTAATGCTCATTCCTAAGTGCGCTCAGATAAAGATAAATTATACTAGATAAAGAAGGTTGATCTTACTTAAATAGTGCTGTCTTGTGAAAGAACAAAGATGTATAGAAGCGTGGAGACACTCCATCACCACCATCATACCAGAATGGGGCAGATTAATCTGCACGGGGTGTGAGTGGACAGTTGAGAAATGGGCTCTGGTGGAGGTGGAGGTGGAGGTGTAACACTGCTGCATGCCCCTAGGATGTCAGAAACACCTGGACCACTGGGAGTCAAAAGAACATCTGTTCATTTTCACCATATGTCATTCCTCATAACGCTAGTTCAAGGTATTTAAGGTATTTATTGTCTTTTCCATACATGAGAACGAAATATACAACGTACTATATAGAAATAAATAATATATAAATATACATACAGTAAGTTAAAAAAAAGTAAGAGCTATTAATAAATACTAAGCAACAAGTTTTCAAAAGCAGTGCATCATTTTAGCATATTAAACCAGAGCAACATTATGACAAAGCAGTACAGCATAATGAGAGAAAAGGTATAAATATGAGGAGAGATCAGTCACTAAGTCAGGGAGTTCATGAGTCTTACAGCCTCTGGAAAGAAGCTGCATTTGAGTCTTTTGGTTCTGGCTTTAATGCTTCTTAGCCTCCTGTCTGTTGGGGAGAGGGCGAGCAGTTTATTTGCCGGGTGGGTGGGATCCTTCCTAATACAGGATGCTCTGCTTCTGCACCTGCTGCTGTAAATGTCCTGAATGGAGGGGAGGCTGCCGTGAGTTATTTATTTGGGCTGATTTAACCACCCTCTGCAGCGCCTTCTTGTCAGTAGCTGAACAGTTCCCGTACCAGGCGGTGATGGAAAAGGTGAGTGTGCTCTCCGCCACACACCCATAAAAAGCTAACAGAACCGGAGTGCTGAGACCAGCCCGTTTCAACCTACTAAGAAAGTACAGGTGTTGGTGGGCCTTTTTTAATGCTGGCTGTGCTTAATAATTGGAAATGTGTATCCCAAATGTATTGAAACTGCAGACCATTTCCACAGCTGCTCCTCCGATGAAGAGGGGAGAGGGGATGTAGCGTCTCCTCCTAAAGTCCACGACCATCTCCTTTGTCGTCCCCACACTAATGCCGTGATTGTTTACCCTGCACCAATCCACAATCTCTTCCGCATTTTGTAAAAGGACTCATCGTTGTGGGATATCAATCCCACCACAGTCGTGGCATCGGCAAACTTCACAATATGATTGCTCGGATATTTAGCCGAGCCGTCATATGTTAATAGTGTGTACAGCACGGGGGCTCAGGACACATTCCTGGTGAGCCGGTGTTAAGGATGATAGGTGAAGATGAGATGCCGTGGTCTTTAACTGTCTGTGGCCTGTTCATTAAAAAGTCGGGACGCAGTTACAAAGTGATGGTTTCAATCCAAGCAACAGCAGTTTATTGACTAGAGTCTGCAGGACAATTGTATTAAAGGCAGAACTGAAGTCCAGGAAGAGCAGCCTGGCATGAGTCCCTGCTCTCCAGATGGGTGAGAGCAGAGTGGATGACTGATGAAACTGCATCTGATGCAAACCGGTTCTTCCTGTAAGCATACTGATGGGGGTCCACTTTAATGTCAGTGATATCCTTTATGTGGGCCATACCCAGCCGTTCAAAGCATTTTATGATTATCGGAGTGAGAGTCATTGGACGCTTGTCATTCATGCACGTTGCGGCCAAGCTTTTGGGCACGGGGATGATAGTAGAGTTCTTGACACACACTGGCACCAAAGCCTGGGAGAGTGAAGTGTTAAAGATGGCAGTCAGTACCCCAAGTTCATGAGCGCAATCCCTCAAAACCCTTCCCGGGATATGATCCAGGCCTGCTGCTTTACGTGTATTAATTCTCAGTAATGACCTCCTCACATCCTCAATGGACACACTGAAAGGCATCTCACCTGGTTGGAGTGTGAGTCCAGAACAGTGAGAGGAATTGGATGTCTCAAAGCGAGTATAAAATGTATCCAAGGCATTGGGAAGAGATGGATCATGAGGGCATACAATATCTTTCCTGCTGTAGTCAGCGATGCTCTTAATGCCCTTCCACATGCACCGGGGGTCATTGGTGAAAATGTGACCCTGTATTTTCCGAGCATAATTAGCCTTTCCTTTCTTGATCCCGACCTCTAGTTCCCTCCTCGCCGCTCTCAGTCCCGTGCCCTGAGAAGACACTGCACTTCTCCATTCATCCAGGGTTTCTGATTTGGACGGATAGTGACCTCTCTGGTGGTAGTGACATCATCAATACATTTGCTGATATAGCCACAAACAGATGACGCATATTCCTCCAGGTCCACCCCACCGATGCCGGTACACTTCTCTGAAGATCACCAGTTGGTATGATCGAAACGGTCCTGGAGCATGGAGGTACCTCCACTGGGCCACACCATGATGGTTTTTACTGTGGGCTTGTTTTCTTTAAGCACAGGATGGTGAGGAGAAACCAGCAGGATGGAAATGTGGTCGGAGAAGCCCAGGTGGGGGCGGGGCACCGCTCTGTATGCTTCCTGTCTGTTGGTATACACAAAATCCAGCATGTTGTTTCCCCTGGTTGCCATGGAGAAGTGCTGGTGGAACCGAGGCAGACTGTATGTCAATTTAACATGTTTAAAATTACCTGCTATGACACAAAAGCCTCTGGATGCCTATTCTGTAGCACACAGATATGATTATGTAGTTCTGCTGCTGAACAGTGGCTGCTTATCAGAGAGCAGTTCGTACACCAGCCTTTGTTTATGTAAACACAGAGTCCTCCTCCGCGAGTTTTCCTCGACAGATGATTTCGGTCGACTCGGAAGAGGAGTAACCCGTCAATATTGTAAACTGAGTCTGGGATATTGTTATATAGCCATGTCTCCATTAATACAAGTACGCAATTCCTCATTTCCTTGTAACAGCTTACTCTGAGTCGCACCAAGTCCATCTTGTTGTCAAGCGAGCAGATATTTGCCAGAAAATGTGTTGGAAAAATGGGTCTGTTATTAGCCTTTAGCCTGGCTATCAGGCCGGCCTGCTTACTCCACTTCTGCCTTCGTGCACATCTGCTTCCTCCTTCCCCTTAGCCGGTGTGTATTGCTCCTCCATCTCCTCCAGTGTGTGAGAATGTCTACACAAATTGTGCTTTTCAAAATGAAGCAGTTTCCTATTGGAATAGTTAATAAGGCACTGAGGCTTAGTGGTTAGTACGACTGCGTCGCACCTCCAGGGTTGGGAGTTTGATTCGCTCTGTGTGCTCGGAGTTTGCACAATTTCCTGGGATTTCCTCCGGGTACTCCAGTTTGCTCCCCCGGTCCAAAGACATGTGTTGTAAACTGAACGGCATTTTCAGAGTGCATGTGTGTGTGATTGTGCCATGCAATGTTTTGGCACCTCACCCAGGGTGTCCCCCACCTTGTGCCCCGAGTTCCCTGGGATAGGCTCCAGGCTCCACCGCAACCCTGTGTAGGATAAGCGGTACAGAAAATAGACGGATGTTTCACCAGTCATTACCAGCACCCTGATTTTTTTTTGGTGTGTTGCAGAAAAGCCCGTTTTGAACACGCATAATCATACATGAATTGTGGATACATGCTGTATACATGTTAGCATAGCATGTTAGTACAGCATGTATATATTATAACTGCAGTATCAGACAAAGCCAGGCTCAGTTTGAGCAACCTCAAGCCCACTCTGTCTGTCTTTCTGTTATTTTCACCATCCCTGCTTTTCTGACTCACCTCCACTAGCAAACTCCTCCAGTCCATACATCTGTAGTGCCTGTAGCACGAACAAATTATCTATAACAGCCATAATTCTATTAGTAGTTTTTCAGCATCAGCACCGCCTCCTATAATAAAGTGTACCCCTGCTTTAATGTGTTTTGATTACAAATCCACAGCACAATCCTTTGTGTAATATACAGGCTAATTTCTCTAAAGAGCCTGATGTTGTTTGATTTGATAATTAAGTATTAATAATTACTCGTGTTCTACTGGGGAATCCAGACTTGAAAATGATGTGCTATTAGGAGCCTCGGTTAAAGCCCTATACTGAGCGAATGAGACAGCTACTGTACACTCGTTAGGAATTTGGTATCTGCCACATGAGTGAATATTGTTGTATGTCTGGACATCTCTGAATGCACATCCTCTCGCATGATTCCAGATTCTCCGTGGAGGGTGTACTTGCCCAACGTGGATCCGATGCTGACGACGGCCGAGGTGACCGGTCTCACTCCGGCACGAACCTACCAGTTCAGAGTGTGTGCTGTCAATCAAGTAGGAAAAGGACAGTACAGCAGTGAGACAAACCGGTAAGGAACATGAGTAATGACAGTTTTGACAGATTTGCTGTGAAAGCAGAATGATGTGATTATTTTATTTTTTTCCATAAGGCACCAAAGTGAGTAAACAAATGGGCTTAGATATGTATATTGATTCACACTTCAGCTCAGGCGTCTGTAATCTGAATAGTGATAAAGACACAAGCTTGAATAGCACTTAACAAGAGCACCAGCCTGTCTTTTTCCTGAGTAGTGACTCAGAGAAAGCTCAGATTTGATATGCAGATTGCCAGCATGATGTACTGCTATTCCCCCCCTCCCCCAAAATATGTATAATTTAGCACTGCATGAATTAGCTGACAGTTGCGATCCATTTATTAGACGCACCAGCACGGCGCTGCAGCCTATCCTGCTCCATCAGAATAAGATAAGGATAAATATATCCCACTTATACAGCTCCACTGTACTGTGATTTTCAATGTGATTTCTCCTGTTATATCCCTGTAGCACTCTTAGCGTGCGGCGAACACGTAAAGTTCGGTCACCGAGTGGCAGCCTTGTGCCGTAATCAGCGCCTTGAGCAGCTCACATCTACACAGCCTAGAGCTGTGGGTGGCAGACACCTCAGCCTCGCTCGCACCAGCAGTCCTTATCAGCACCAGACATGCTAAAGCATGGCGCCTCTGCTCAGGGAGAAGGAACAAAACTGCTATCACACGCCCTTGATAGCATATTTTCGTTTCGAAATTAGTCACTTCTGTTGCCGAAGACTGGAAATAAATAGCGGGTTTAACATGTTTTGGAGTTTTTCGCCATGAGCTAAACAGGATGTAGAATCGTCGAGGTAACTGTGGTGCAGCACATGTCATGGGGCAAGCTGTTTAATCCGTTTAATGTGCGTGATTGTGAGAAAACAATTCCAGTAAAAGCAAACAAGGAGAGGATTAAGATTGCCGACATTATCGCAGTTCTCAGCCAAGCACAATACTAATCATATGACATGGCCAATAGCCTCTTCCGTCTGTTCTCCCCTGGTGATTATTTCTGCCTTATCTGAACACCTTGTTCCCAAAACCGTGATAAAAAACTCTGCCAATCTATACAAAGTACCGGGTAAAACTTTTGTTATTAGACTTATAGTGGTCCCACTCCATGAATACATATTTTAGTTAGTTTATCTTTCTGAAATTATTCATGTCATCCGGGTCAATTCCTGTGCAGGATGTAATGAAAGTATTCTTGAAGAGCTGTAGTAGCTTTTTAATCCGCGCGTGACCTCGGGTCATTTCAGAGAAACAAGTCCCTGCAGGTTTAAGCAAAACCTGTCCAAACCACTTCATTTTTCTTTTGCTTTCATTTAGCAATTATTGCCCTGACTGGGTTTTCACCAGAGCTGGGTTTTGTTTCATTAGAAAACAGGTGCATGATTAATGTGTACCGGTTTGCGCCTTGGCTCTTATTAGTTCATCTACTATAATTAAGGTCCATTTATAACTGCGGGAATATGACTGAACGTGTTTTAATTCTAATTTGAGAGAGAGCTTGAATTAGGACCTTACTGAGTTTTCAGTCAGTGATTAAGGAGAGTTAAAAGGAAAAAAAGAGCAGAACAAACAATTGCCTAATATACAAGGTAGTTATTTTCCCAAATATACTGTATGGTGTTCAGCCAAAAACAATGGACATTTCTTATATATATATATATATATATATATATATATATATATATATATATAT
>JAFFST010044765.1:34452-68923 GCA_022414735.1 Noturus placidus | reverse complement strand
TAAATTATTTTTTATTTTTTTATTTTTTCCCCATGGGAAGTGTGTAATACAACAGGCAGAGGTGTTTAATCCAGCATCACCAGGCTCTTTTGCTCAAATATGAAGTGTTGCACCAAATATATTTTCTTGAAAATATATATTTTTTTCAACGAAAGTGTCTAATACAGCAAGCAGAGGTGTCTAATACAGCAAACTAGACCATGTCAGGCACTTTGCTGAAGACAGTCAGCTTGGGGACACAGTTGGCTGAGACTGGTGCCTTGAAGAAGCCAATCACTCTTCTCCCTGCAGGCATATGTCTTCCTGCATGCTGTCACATCTGTCCTTTTTGGCCTTATTAAGCATAGGCAAGCGTAAACGCCTGACGAGGCCATAAAAACATACCGGAACAGCAGATAATGAGCTTGCGTACACACACACACACACACACACACACACACACACACACACACTCCTGTTTATATGCCGCTGGGTTTTTGTGCTCAACAAGGGTTGCTTGCCAAAACCTACCATGAATATTGGGGTCCAAATGCAAAATCCGAGCAATCACTCAAGCTCTACTGTTGATAGAGGGGTCCATTAATAACCAGTGGACTTTAAACGCCAGGCATGATTAACCGACTGTTGGTCATTCGCTGCCAGACTCTTTTAGGCCATTCCATTAGCCCCCACCATCCCCAGTGGCTATATGTGGCTCATGCAGTAGTCAAATTAATGACCGCTTCTTTTGCATTGTTTATGCGCCGAGGCAGATGTTTAATGTCTAGTGATTCACTTGTGACTATGTGAAGCAAATGTGTAAATACTGCTTGAAGGACAGGACAGGGCAAGGCAGGAAGATAGGCGTCTGAGAGCCAGCAAAGCGACTCTTCCTTATGGCCATGATTAGGCAGATTTACACAGTAAGAGGCACCACGGTATCGGTTATTGGGGACATTAATTATGAAATGGACTTCTGGGGAGAAATAACAAGTGGAAGGAGTTTTAAAAAGGCAGTGACTATAAATCTGAATAATCCAATGATCCCATTAAAATTTAATGCAGATTTAACTGTCCATTAGCATGAAATACATAGGGCGGAATGAACCCGTGGACTTTATGAAGCATCCAGCTCGGATAGATTATTTTATATTCCATTAATTAAAAAAAGAGCACACATTTGGGAGGTATGGATTAGAGGTCGACCGATTTTACTGGATTTTTACCGAAACCGATAATTAAGATCCTTCCGATAACTGATTAATCAACCGAACATTTTTAAAATTGATACTGAATGAAAACTTTATACTCAAAGTAAAATATTGCTGAACTTTTATTATTAAAAAAATAAACAGTACTGACTGTAACATGAAAATGTACTGTGCTTTTTAAAAATGGCATACATATGTATATGAACTATTAATAAATATTAAAGTAAATAAAAGATATACATTCAAACTGAAGCAAAAAGTTTCTAAATAGCAAATAAAGAGAGACATCTAAAATGAAAAAAAAAACACTTCAAATAACACAACAAAATTAGCCAGTGACGTTTTTATTTTGCCTCTAGAGGCCGCTCTCATACTGTATAATGGCAGAGTATACTTCTCAGCCGCTCTTGCAAGAAAGACTATCGGTGTGGAAAACCAATCAATCGTTCAATCCCTAATGCTTGTAACTTACTTACCTTGCTATGTACTTGGTATGTTTGTTTACATTTTTGCTAATTGCTCTTTCAGACAGACCGCACTCAGTTGTAGCAAACACACTAAAATTATGACAACAGATCAAAGGCTTTGAAGCTGAAGGTTGTTTTTTACTCTTGGCACAGGATAGGATAAATGTCATTATGGAGCATGTACATACACCGAAAATGCCATAGCTTTTAAGCTTCCTTGGGCTCTCATATTGTGAGAGGAAGTGAGTGCCATATTTTATTTATTTTATTTATTTATTCATCAATTTGTATAGAGCTTTTTACAATGGTACATTGTCTCAAAGCAGCTTTACAGAAATATCATTTTTACATTTACAAGCGACTTACTCATGAGCGCACATTCACACACCAATGGTAGCAGAGCTGCCATGCAAGGTGCTAGCTTGCCATCGGGGGCAACTTAGGGTTCAGTGTCTTGCCCAAGGACACTTCGGCATGGGATCACCCGGGCCGGGATTCGAACCGCCAACCCCACGGTTAGTGGATTAGTGGACAACCCGCTCTACCGACTGAGCCACAGCCGCCCCATATGACCCTGAAAGCAATAAAGTGGCCAGCATAAATAGCCTTGACTTTGATGATAGATAGATTTCAAATGTAAAATATTTCCACATACTAAATATACTAATGCTGGATGCAGCCGTAACTAAGCAGAATGGAAGATCTGGAGGCAGATCAGCACTGATTATTCCCTAAACTAGTCACTGAGTCGAGGCCATGCTCTACAGAAATATAAAAATTTAAGAGGTGACTTTACAGGTCAGAGGAGCCCTGGGTTCTCTGAGCATAGGGAGGCTCTTCCAGGAGAACAGCGAGGGCTTTGAGTGCTTTTGATGAAGTGGGCGGATGCATCGTACCGAGCCAGATTGGGAAATGGACTTCTGACCAGAGGGTTATACTTTTTCAGCTCACTAGGAGTTTTTTTTTATGCCCAAGAGCGAGTAAGCAAACTCCAATTCAGATGAAAAAAAAAATATTATAAAAATAGCGAGCAGGGATTCGGTTACATAAGACCACTTGTATGGGTGTATGTGAGGAAGTAATGTCTGAGCAATTGGTGCTCTTATGTCTTTCTGGTTTTTTTCCTTCTTTCCCTTGTAGATTGATGCTTCGGGAAGAGCCGCCCAGTGCCCCACCCAAAAACATCGTAGCCAGCGGACGCACAAATCAGTCCATTATGGTGCAGTGGCAGCCCCCTCCGGAGCTGCAGCTCAACGGTGTGCTCAGAGGTTACGTCCTCAGGTAGGACCTTCACCATACTGCTGTCTCTCAACAAACCAGTGCCAGTTAGGTTCACTCTACTCGTCTGTTCCTGACCACGAATATATGCACTTCAGTAAGCCACTGTATAATATAACACTGAAACCCCTGCTGTGACTCTGAATGACTGTTATTATAGCTGAATGCACTCTACACAGTTTTAGAACTTGCATCTTCTGGCAGTTATTTCTACTGGTTTTATTTAAGTCTAATTTTCGGAGTGCCATTCGAAAGTATTGGAACATCAAGGCCAATTCTTATGTTTTTGCTATGCACCAAAGATAATTAGGTTTGAGATCAGAAGATGAATATGAGACAATGGACAGAAATTCAGCTTTCATTTCCTGATATTTACATGTAGATATGTTAAACAGCTGGGCACCTTTAGTGTCAGACCACCTAAATTTGAGGTGAGCAAAAGTATTGGAACAAAGTCTTCAAGTCAATAAATGAAATAACACTTGGATGCATATCCCTTGCTTGCAATACCTGCATCATGCCGACGACCCACTGACATCACCAAACGCTTTTCCAGCTTTTACTGCAGCTTCTTTCAGCTGCTGTTTGTTTCGGGGGGGTGGGGGGGTTCTCCCTTCAGTCTCCTTTTCAGGAGGAGACATGCTGCTCAATTGGGTTAAGGTCTGGTGATTGACTTGGCCAGACTAAAACCTTCCATTTTCTTCCTCTGATGAAGTCCTTTGCTGCATGATGAAGTTCCTCCGGATTAGATTGGAGGCATTTGTCTGTAAATTGGCAGACAGAATGTTTCTGTAGACTTCTGAATTCATTATGGTGCTACCATCATGCGTTACATCATAAGTAAAGATTAGTGAGTATGTTCCAGAAGCCCAAGCCATGACACTATCTCCACCATGTTTCACCAATGAGCTTCTGTGATTTGGATCATGAGCAAATTCTTTCTTTCTCTACACTTTTGGCATTTTGTTCACTTTGTTAGAGATTAATCTTCACTGCTAATGCTAGCTAGCTTGTTAATATGAGTAAGCGTGACACCATTTCTGAGATCATTTTTTCCCCTATTCATAATTGATCGAAATTGTGGCAGCTAATGCTAGCTAGATAGCTAATACCAAGCTAACCTAGCACAGTTTCTGAGAGAACCTTTTTTTTGTCCTGTTCATATGTTCAAGGTTGTGACTGCTAATGCCAGTTAGATGGCTAAAATGCACTAATCTGATTTGTCCTACTATTATATGTGTCAAATCTTCACTGGTAATGCTAGCTAGATGGTTAAAATGGCTAACCTTACATGATTTGTTTATAATAACTGATATTTATAAATGCTCCTGTTAAATTTAGCCAGCTAGCTAACATGAACTAGCTTGACACAATTTCAGACAGAAATTTGATGTAATATTTATCAATGTTTATCTTCCCTGCTAGCTAACAAGTGCTAACCTTGACAGGATTTCTGAAAAGATTTTGATTCATATTCATATAACCACGTATCAGCTTTAATGTCAATGCTAACCAGATAGCTAAATTGATATGAGTACAGAAAAGTCTATTTAAACCATCTGAAGTGGACAGACCTTGTTTCCTGTGTTTCTCTAACAGTTTTTTCTTCCATTATTCTAGTTTAGTTTCTTTTTTTATTATTATTTTACAGTGCAAACAATATTAATGTCAAGCTGTTCAAACTGCCAGATACATTCACATGCATAGAAAGAATGATCTTCTATTATCACTATTATCTAAGAATAGTGGGTTTTGGGTTTTTTTTTGTGAAGACTGAGCACAGGCTTCACATTTTGTTGTGTATTCCTCCTCATCTCAGTTGAGTCATGTAGCGTGAACACAAAGGCAACAGGTTTGTTTATATATATATATATATATATATATATATATATATATATATATATATATATATATAAAGTTCTGTACACTAAGTGGAACAGCAGTTTTTGGATTTAATACACACTTAGTTTAAGGTTCCTGGTGGCAGGGTGTATTTTTCTCACTTTCCAATGGGAGACTGATTTGGAGGCTAAATTGTGTTTGCCAAGGCCTGCAGTGTGTCTCGGGGAATGCGTCTCGTACCCACAGCTGCTCTCACTGTGGGGGCTGAGATGCTCGGCACAGCAATGAAAGCCTGTATAGCATGAGGAGATTCAAACAGTCATCCCCTACAGGCCTCCTGTAGCTGAGGAAAGACACAGAGCATCTGACAGGGAACCCATCTGTTCAGGCTGTTAACACACTCACCTCACCAACACCGTTCGAACGTAGAATAATAGCACGATAAACAGAAATTTGTCATCAACAGACCTAATGACCTATAGAAGTAAATCCCTTGTCGCCTCATGCACTCCCGATGTTTGACCAACTGGTCTTTAGCTCCACTAGCCTGCAATGAAAGTATGATTGCTTGTAAATAATGGTGTCTAGCACAATATGGTGATGAATAGGATTCCTCAAGTGAGTAGGAAAAAAAAAAAAAAAGAAGGTTGCATCCTCTTGCAATGGCTTCTAACGAAGCGAAGAAATCATTATGGCTAACTGCTCATTCCTGGATTCATCGATTCTCCTGTCCACTGCAGGTACCGGCTGGCGGGGCTCCCTGGTGAGTATCAACAGCAAAATATCACTAGCCCTGATATCAACTACTGCCTCATCACCGAGCTCATCATCTGGACGCAGTATGAGATCCAGGTGGCGGCGTACACAGGAGCGGGCCTCGGTGTCTTCAGCCAGCCTGTCGTTGAGTACACGCTCCAGGGAGGTGAGACCTCAATCACTCTCTTTTTTTCTTTCGCTAACTTTTCTCCTTTAAGGTGAACTTGCAGATGGTGAGATGGAAAGTAGGCCAGCAAGGCAAGAGCTGGCTAGAGAACATGTTTTAGAGCAGGCTGGCCCTAAGCAGAACCTGGTATTCGTTTCATAAGCTGCAAACTCCGGCTGATGTTAATCCTGTTCGAAACTATTACATCAATTATTCCTTGGGCTGTTTTTTTTTTTTTTTTTTAAATCCGTTGCTATACATTTCAATTCAACAAGGAGACAATCTATTGCGGACACATCCGATTGGTTACTTAGATGATTGAGAGCAAATGTACCAAAACCACACTGAGATACTTCATTTGCTGAATTTATCGTGCTTGAAAAGGCTTCCTTTGTGCAGCTAAATGTTAGGCAGACTGACTTAATTTCTTGGTGGCTTGCTTCACTATCAAGATGAAAGTAAAAAAAAAAAGAGTACCACAGACTTTTAATGATTTGGTTAAACGAATGTCTATTTGAATCAGTTTCTCAGTTATCACATACTAATTGCATAAAAACTTGATCGTGGAAGGCAAAGTCATGCCTTTTGAATATGTAAACATCTTTTTAAGAGCATGCTTTTAATTGGTTTGAGTGAGAGTCTTTTTAATCTCATCATAAGTTATTACAAGCTCGACTGGCAGTATGAAATGATTTTCTCCAAAATATAATACTCCTATCGGAGCCATTATGAATTTAGTACTACTGAATATTATTATTACTTATTAGATGAGGTAAATGAAGAAATTCTGGTGGCGTACAAGCAACTGACATAGTGTGTAATGTATGCATGTTCTCAGATTTAAGAATTAGGTTTTATACTGTAGCACGTCAAAAAATAAAAGTAGCCTGGCTTTTTTTTTTTTTTTTTGTCTTTTAAATTTTTTGTCTTTTAAATTTTGTCTTTTAAATGTCTTTTGTTTAAATAAGACATTTCTTCCAGCTGTTGCACAGCTGTCTACCTGTCTAGCTCTGGCCTTTTGGAGTGGACATCAAATACAAATATGCCTAGCACGTTAAAATTTTTATTAACCATGCTTAACTGTGCTTTTCTCCTCGATTTACGATTTTACAAGACTTGGGATATCGAGAGCTGAAAATGCTGCAAAAGGCCCTTAACAATTTCGATATCGTTATTCTTATTTTATGTACAAAAGCCGGTAGTTCCTCCATCCCAACCCACGGACACAGCAAGTGAGGAGTCATAAGTGCATTTCAGATGGTCATGGCTTTTTTCCTTCTTTACGTCTCAAAAAAACGTTCCTTTTTGTCTCGAGTTACACTTGGTTTTGCCAAGGCCGGTAGGTCTACAAAACATGTACATTAACTTATAAATATCATAAAGCAACAGACCCAAAGTCTAGATTTGGCATTGAGAGCATCCAGTGACGTCAGCAAAAAGTAGTCATTAGACAAAGGTTAGTGCATCCAGGTCATTAGCGTTCATTTTTTGTAGGGTGGTGTTTTTTTGGGTTTTTTTTTTTTTTTTACTTTTTGAAGTGCTTTTTGAAGTGCTTTTTTTTGCGACCGTATTTTCTCCAAACCAATTATTAGCCTGTGTCAGGAACATGAAAAGAGAACAAATCATTCTGCTCCATTATCATTTCACAGCTGAAATGTTACAGCAGGAAAAATATGATGGTTTGAGTGAGGGATAAATAATGTTGTAGGCTACTGTGAAATCACTATTAAGGTATTATGTGCTCTATCATCAGTGCTTCATATGAGTTTGGTCCATGCGTGGGTCCAATGGCAAGCAGAAATTATTGACATTTTGTGACATTGTACTTGCCTTTATTTGACCTCGAAAACGTGAATTAATGTGTAATCACTCTGAAATCTGAAAATTCTCGGCATTTATAGCCGTTTGTCCTTGGAGATCATTGCAATGTGCACGACCCTTTCCTTCTGCATGACTCGGTGTAAAATAATTATGATCTCAGACCCTTAATGCTAGTATCCAAATAGACACAACACACAGAAAAGGACTAACGTGACACAAGAGATATTGTCAGGATTTCAAGGCGGAGACAGATGCAAGTGCAGATTACTTTGCATTAATAGCAAAACAAAATAAGAACTATGAATAGGCAGCAAAACACTAAGGCAAAGACTAAACATAAACTAAAGACCTAAAACACAGCAACAGAGACACCGGGAAAAGAAAGAGAAACGTAAGACCACCAGTGTAGTGCAAATTGTGTCTATAAATGAATGAAGTTCAGGTGCAGGTGATCATGTTACATGATGGTGTGGTACAGTGGCTGCTGGGAACTGTAGACCAGAATTCCTTCTCTGATATTATATGTCAGATATAGAAATCCTAGAAGTCAGGATTATTGTTCTTAACATTTATTCATGCTTGAATTTAGTCATATAATCAACTATTTAAACTTACTATCTATCTAATTTGATGCATACAGTTGGATTTGTGTCATAATTGAAAGGGAATATATGTTAGCCAATTGGGAAAAATCGGGATGGAGAACTTGTGTTAAAGCTACAACACATATACATCAATATATTGGCTTGAAATTGGCAGTAATACAAGAATACATCCCATTAATGATGTACTGGCAATATGTTTATATTTACGTTGCAGTCGTCTGCAGTTCATTAAAAGGAATTTCGATGAAGTTTGATGCTTTGTGATTGTATGCAGCCACACACATGAATCATTAATGATTCATGAGATTTTCCCAGGAAAACCTCATGTTAGCTGCCTACAGAAGGACTAACTACACTGAAACGCGCCGAACACGAGAAAAATAAAGAACTGCTCCCTTTGTTTGTCTTGATTAGTTCCCACAGCACCCCCTCAGGACGTAGAAGCTGTTGCGGTCAACTCAACCACCATCAAATTTACCTGGAATCCGCCTCCTCAGCAGTTCATAAACGGCATTAATCAAGGTTACAAGGTAATCTATTTGTTTATTACTTAACGCAACATTGTGCTGAGGAAATAACAAGACCACACTCTTCTGAACAGGCTGGTTTTTATTTCCAATGCAGAAGGTTATCTCTTTAAGCTACATATTACTGTATGTAAGCCTTGACACTCATGTGCTAGTTCCAGATTACATTATCACAGAAATTACCAAACTAAGGACGGTTTGCGTTTAACTGTGGGTTCATTTGGCAGACCAATTGTGCATTTAAAAAAAAAAAGTGTATGTGTGGTGCAGTACTAACATAAACAGTGGGAGTAGTGTGTGCATCAGTGTTACAGTTCTTCTCACTGCCAGTTTCACTCCTCAGTCAGGTAAGAATACACTCTTATAAATGTACATGTTCACTCATTCAACCACTTTATCCTGGTCAGGGTCATGACGGATATGGAGGCTATCTCAGGATCGGTATATGCACCATGCACACATGTTCACACAATAATTCAAACCTAGGGGCAATTAAGCATAGCCAATCTACCCACCAGCATGTTTTTGGGAACTAGGAGAAAACTTGAGAATCACGAGGGAACTCACATGGACTCACATGTGGAGAACGTGTAAAAATCGACACAAATAGTAACACAAGCCCAGAAATAAACCCTATGAACTGTGATGATGAACCCATCAACTCTTCAACACGTGCTTGTAGAAAAAGGAAGAGCCCCAAGAAGATATTCTGGTGCTGGTGAGGTACAGTATATATCAGCTCTGACCTGTCTCCTAGTGACCTTTTTAATCCTTCAGATGTATACAGTATGTAGGCACCAATGACTGTGTATATGGGTGGAGGTCGGAACAGGGGTTCAAACGTGCAGCCAAAATGTCTCTAATAACAGGCTGGCTGATTATTTACAAATGATGTTCGGTTCAGCTGACTTTGATCTGCGATCTCGCACATATTTTGCCTTATGTTAAATTTGATGATAATTAAAAGGGTGTGGTTGATGAGCTGAATAATGCACAAGACAGTCAAACCTCATTCTTTGTGGTTTTTCTGATATGTTGATTATTTTTCATGTCTATGCTAGCTTGTTGTACTGATATTACGAGCGAGCGAACAAAGTGATGATATAAACCAAGGCTAGCTAAATTTCACAACAATATCCCATTGTATGGCCTTAGCTAACACTCGAAGTAGCTTGGTCAGGTTAGCCAGTCAGTCCTTTTTATACATACTCCACCAACAGAACGAGAGGAGCATAAGAGCGTGTAATGAACTTATTAAGATGGATGTTTAGAAAACACTGATTCATTGTGCACCTTCATGAATGACACCTGCAGACTGCACACTTCAGAAGAAGATCCTTCAATTGGTGTCATATCGCTAGCAATGTTAATATTTGCCATATCACCAACAGTGATAGTGGGTAAAACCAATCTAAGTGCAGAATGACAGAGTGGACACTGCATTAGCAGGCTAAACTATACGTGTTGCTACATACTTATGGAGCGGTTTAATGTAAATATCCCACAAACTGATGTATCTGGTTTCAAACTCTAGTCCTTTGCTTCCCAGCTAGTATCCCATGTGTGAGTGAGTCTTAGCTCCTTCTCCAGAAGCTTGGGTTGATATTTCTCTTAATCTCTTTCAGATAATGGCTTGGCCCGAACGCTCTCCTGAAGCCACCACAGTGGTGACTATCACCCCTGATTACCACGGTACCCGTCATCAGGGCTACATCACTGGCCTGAAGAAGTTTACGTGGTATCTCACCTCAGTGCTGTGCTTCACCACGCCAGGAAATGGCCCTCGCAGCGCTACGAAACTGGTCCAGACGCACGAGGACAGTAAGTACTGACCGTGCCCCCACCCATCCTACTTCAGCTTGAAGCCAAGACAGAGCTCTTAAGACTTCTTGTGCTCATTAATTTCCTAAAGACTAAAATGCCCATGTTTGTGTTTAATTAATATGCCATGCCATTGTGATGTGTGTGACTTTACACTGGGTCTGCTGCTGCTGTTTTGTGGCTGCAAAGGGCAAGGTGTGGAATACTAATTGTCAAAAGCTTAAAAAGTGACATTAATTAAATGCATTGTTCCAGAAATATAATGTCAACATGCTTCGACATTTCCGAGTGTGCATAAATGCATCTGTAATTTTACAAGTGAGGGTAATTTGATTAGCTCATCAGTAGTTGTTGCTATAGAGAGCCGGCGGTGCAGTGCAATGTGTCAGAATGCAGCATTAGGTAGGGTAAACTCTGTGACATTTTTCCATTGTGTGTGTGTGTGTCTGCATGTATGCCTCAGTTCCAGGCCCCGTAGGGCGTCTGAGCTTTACTGAAATCCTCGACACATCTCTGCGAGTTAGCTGGGAGGAGCCTGTGGAGAAAAACGGAATCATCACAGGTAGGTTTTTGTCCTACATGTTGTGTTCCCACGTCAACCAGCAGATCCTTGCTTGCAGTACAAAACCCCCGGGAAGCGGATGTTGTGAAAAAGCCCAGGCTTATCTTAGTCACCAGGATGAGTCTGGCATCATCCCTTCTGGCTAAAATCTCTTTGTCGTATTTTCACACGTTATTAAAGCTGCTTTTGAAAAGCCAAAACGTTGCAATGCACAAGTGATATTTCTCTGCCCGTGAGTGTAATCAGTTCCCTCCCTCTCTCTAGCCATACATTTCATTGCATAGCACAAAGGAGTATCTATCTATTTATTTATTTATTTGTTTGTTTGTTTACAAATATGCCAGCGTTCATAAAGCCGTATTAATTCATATACAGTACTTCTGTTTAACACTTTATTGGTTTTTCCACACAGAAGCAATTATTACATTTACATTTATGGTATTATTGTTTTCAGCGCAGTTGCCAGAAACAATTCAGTCCCAAAAGCTCTGAAAAGAACAATGTGTATGTGTGCCCGCATTTTGTCTCACAATTACTAGTTATCACCAGGAATGAACAAATTTGATATGCATAAAAAAAAATTTCAGAGTTCTTATTGTACAATGTAGTGGAGCCAGCGAGCTGAAAGGCTTCCACTACACTCAATAGAGAGAAAAAGAGATGAAGATGAATGTGTGAGCAACACGGTGATGCTGGACATAGATTAAACAGCTCTCGTGAGCGAAAGGCATTGAATGTAGATTAAAGGCACGGAGACGGATGAGATTAGAAGCGCATTAGAAGGAACGGCTCTTGTCTATATCGGTATACACAGCATCGGTACCCTTTAAATGTTGTATGCTTGTTTTCATGCCGAGTGTCTCGGTGCAAAGCTTGATTTATGAGTGCCTCAATGGAACAGGACATTCAGTGATTGGAAACAGTGCTGACTACGGTGGAAAATACTCCCAATAAACAGCGAATTACACAGGATCTCTGCCGGCTATTAGTCTCCGTTAGATCCAGGTTAGGTAACGGGGTCCAAGGTCTGAACCCGTCACTCCACCGAGTCCCGCATCTCACCCAGCAGAGAGTCTGAGATTGTTTCGTTCTAACAGGAGCCACTGAAAAAATTCCTTCTCTGCTCCGGACCCATGAAAGCATTTATCACACTTTGGAGTTCATGAAATGAGGATTTCAGAATAAGGTGATCTTATTCCCAGCGGCTGTTAGCCGGTTAGTGGTTATGACTCGTGTTTTATAGTATCAAAATGGTGTGTTTTTTTGTTTGTTTTTTCAAGGTTACATGTTGTCCTGGGAGGCTCAGGGGCTGAAGGAGTCCCGTGTAGCGCGCACCATGCCCAACAGCACACTGGAGTACAAAGTGACCGGTCTCACCTCTCTCACCACCTACACCTTAGAGGTGGCAGCCATGACCAGTGCAGGCATGGGCATGCTCTCGTCTTCCACCATTTCCTCCGGCGTGCCCCCAGGTGAGCTGCTTTCCGGACGGAAACCCCCCATGGCACCTTTGTTTCAACTAAAATTCATTTACACGCCTTCGCAATTCCCAATGGAATAATAACGAGAACATTTTCTGAAAATTGGGTGTTTGTATAAACATATATTTGCCTAATTATGTTTGCTACACGAGACTGTTGTATCAAATCAGCCTCATTTAGCTGTTTTTCTCCCCATTATACAGCACCTCACTTTGGATCTAAAGTGACTCCTTGATTACAAAGAATTATTCACTGTGATGTATTTGCAATCAGTGAATTTCTTCATGCACCCCTGTTACTACTCAGTAAGCTGCCATTTCCTCATGCGAATGTACAACAGAGCTAGTCGTCCTCAGCTTGTGGTTATGAAGATGAGTGATTATCTTTTATGCTGGCCTTTTCCACTTAGAAGCTGGCAAGTCGTTGTACATGTTCATCTATAAATCAAACCCTGCTGCAAAGGAGAAATATTCACTTAAACCAGCTCAGAAGCTGATTCTCTCTCTGAGAAAAGAGACAAATGTTGAAGTGGCTGAATGCCAAGCTGAAACCGTAATGCCTGCTGATAAATGGCATATTGTGAAACATTAAAGGAACCGACAGCTATGAAGCTCAGTGGGGATTTCAGACAGATGCACGGCTATCGTCTGTTATTTGATTTAACTCCAATGTAATTCCATCGAAGTTTCTTCAAATTAAAAGCGAGCCTTTTTATCACAGCGCTTGAAGGAAAAAGAGTTTTGAAGGTCTTCGTGGATACACCTCTTTAATTTGATTCGGAGATGTTCACTGAAGATTAAATAATGCAATAATGATTCAATAATGCAATAAACTAGGTAGTTCAGAAGTGATCGACTCCTCCTGTCAAATTATTCCTCTGGTTGCTTTAAAGGAAAAGGTTTATAGTGGCTTTTTGTAATTCTAGAACTCCCTGGACCCCCTTCAAACCTCCAGATCTCCAAAATCAGCCCACGATCTGCCACTTTGAAATTCCGGGCAGGGGATGATGGGAAAACGTCCATCTCTAAATGGATTGTGGAGGGACAGGTAAGTAGTAGAGGACATTTTTCATTGTCCAATATATGATATACAGTGTCCTTCACTAATATTAGCACTCTTGGTAAATAAGAGCAAAGAAAGCTGTGAAATGTTGTCTTTATTATTTAACCTTTTGATATTTTGTTCAAACATTTTATAAATATACTGTTTTTCATTCACCCATTCACACACACACTCACACACCAACAGAGCTGCCATACAAGGCGCTTGCCTGCCATCAAGAGCAACTTGGGGTTCAGTGTGTTGCCAAGGACACTTTGGCATGTGGAGTCATGTGGGCCAGGAATCGAACCGCCAACCCTACGATTAGTGGACAACCCACTCTACCACCTGAGACACAGCCGCCCCTAAGATATAAAAAAAAAATAAATAAATATAAGTGTGTAACAATTATTGGCACCTCTATGAATTCACATGAGAAAAATACATTCATCCATCCTTTCTCTATAACGCTTTCTTCAGGGTCACAAGAAACCTGGAGCCTATCCCAGGGAGCATCAGGCACAAAGCGGGGTACACCCTGGTACAATCCATCTTAGGGCACAATCACATACACATACGACATTTTGGGCATGCCAATCATGCCTACCATGCATGTCTTTGGACTGGGACTTTGGATTTGGACATGCCAATCATGCCTATCATGCATGTCTTTGGACTTTGGACTGTGATACTATATTTACCAAGGGGACTGGGGGAGGAAGAAACCCCCGCAGCCCGGGGAGAACATGCAAACTCCATACACACAGGACCACAGTGGGAATCGAACCCCAAAACTTGGAGGTGTGAGGAGAAAATGCTACCCACTAAGCCACCGTGCACCCTGAGAAAAATCTATTGGAAGAGGAAAATGTTCAACCATGACTTTCTGTTTCATAGGGGCATAAATTTGAGGTAACACACAGGCCAAATTCCCTTAGGTATTCATAACAATGGGTGAGACCAAGGAATATAGCTGTGATGTGCAGAAAAAGGTTGTTGAGCTTCACAGAATGGGAAGTGGATATAAGAAAATAGCACAAGCATTGAAAATGCCCATTTCCATCATCAGGGCAATAATTAGGAAGTTCCAGTCAACTGGAAATGTTATGAATCAACCTGGAATTGGACGTGTGTCTATATTGTCTCAACTCACTGTGAAGAGGATGGTTCGAGTGGCCAAAAAATCTCCCAGGATCACAGCTTGAGAATTGCAATAGTTACTTGTGTCTTGGTGTCAGAAAGTCTCCAAAACTACAATCCGAAGTCTCTTACATCACCACAAGTTGTTTGGAAGGGTTTCAAGAAAAAAGCCACTACTCTCATCCAAAAACAAACTCAAGCTTCTTCAGTTCACGTCTTCCAAAATAGAGCTTTTTGGCAACAAACACCAGAGGTGAGGGGCGCATGGTGGCTTAGTGGTTAGCACGTTCGCCTCACGCTTCCTCCGGGCACACCGGCCTCCTCCCCCAGTCCAAAGACATGCATGGTAGGCTGATTAGCATGTCCAAAGTGTCCGTAGTGTGTGAATGGGTGCGTGAGTGCAATGGACTGGCACTCTGCCTAGGGTGTACCCCGCCCTGTTCTCGATACCTCCTGGGATAGGATCCAGGTTCCCTGTGACCATGAAAAGGAGTAAGCGGTAGAGAATGGATGGATGTATGGATGTATGGATGGACACCAGATGTGGTTTTGGCAGACAGAGAGGTAGCCAAATGGAAAAGTACCTCATGTCCATGGTTAAATATGGTGGTGGGTCCTTAATGTTTTGGGACTGTTTTTCGGCCAGAGGACCTGGACATTGTGTTAGGATACATATCAAATATCAACAGATCTTAAATGAAAACCTGACTGCCTCTGCCAGAAAGATTAAAATGGGCCGTGGTTGGATTTTCCAGCAGGGCAATGATCCAAAACATACCGGATTATAAGGCGCAGTCTCAATTACGGGGTCTATTTCTGTACTTGACCAATACATAAGGCGCACCGTGTTATAAGGCGCGTGCTAAAACATACGGTTGTTACACCTCGGTCAGCAGATGGTACCCCATCATGAACTAACTCTAGACACGTGACTAATTGTTTTGGATTCGGTTGGATTCGGTGAGGATATCCCAGCTGTGTCGTGTTTGGTTTGGTTTTGTTGGGTATTTAAACCCCTCGGGTCTAAGAGCACATTGCGCGTTATTGTTCTTTGTTTGAAGGTCTGTCTGAGTGCTTAATTGCCTGTTTGTTTGAAGCCAGTATAGTTAGCCTTAGCCGGGGATGCTAAGCGGTGCGTGTTTGTTTGTTTGTTTGTTTTGTTCTTAAATAAAGATGGTTCTCCTGCACTTACTTATTGCCTCCAACTTCGTGACAACAGTCTACAAAAAAAAGGTAACGGAAGCAAAACAGTGAGTTAAGTTGAACTTTATTCAACAAATGTTGTTTTGCAGCATACCGGTAGTATACCTACCGGAGGCGTGGTGGAGGTAAGCGTACGTATTACTGTACGTATTACATAATGTTGTCTGACTGGTTTATTGCTGCCAGTGTACGTAGTGTACGTATTACGTCCCTGTGTCAGCGGGAAATGGTCCGATAGTCAATCAAGCGGAGCGTTTACCAAAGTCGCACAACATTTTTACAGATTTTAGAACTCAGTCAACACATAGGGCATAAGTCAACACATAGGCGCACGGCCGATTTTTGAGAAAATTTAAGGCTTTTAGGTGCGCCTTATAGTGTGGAAAATACGGTACATCAAAATCAACACAAAAATGGTTTACTGAGCACATAATCAAGATCCTGTCATGGCCATCCCAGTCCCCTTACCTGAACCCATAGAAAACCTCTGGAGTGAACTGAAGAGGAGAGTCCATCAGCATGGACCTCGAAACGTGAAGGATCTGGAGAGAGTCTGTATGGAGGAATGGTCTCAGATCCCTTGCCATGTATTCTTCAACCTCATCAGGCTTTATAGGAGATGACTCAGAGCTGTTATCTTAGCACAAAGTATTGACTAAAAGGCCAATAATTGTTTCACACCTATATTTAACAAATATATTTATAATAAACCCGTGTTTTGTTTGTAATTGTTTGATATCCATGAGAGCAGAGTATGTTTGTGATTTTTTTTTAAACAAAAGATCAAAAGGTTAAACAATAAAGACAATTTTTCACAGCCTTCTTTGCTCATATTTACCAAGGGGGCCAATATTAGTGGAGGGCACTGTGATACTACAGACTTGCATCAAGCAAGTCTAAAGCTTCATACTGTATAGTCATCTGTAACTGTTATAATAACAAATGAAAACATAAAGTATAACAATGTTTTAACAATGCTCTGCCTATTGTGTTAGCAAAAAGGCAGAGGACCGTTTTCAGAGTTGCCGATTTGAGTTCAGATGTTAATTCAGTATTTACGTGGGGAAAGTTTGCCTTTCACAGGTATTTAAGTTGTTTTCCTGAGCGGTCCGTTTAGATTATTAAAATTACCTGCATGTAGTTTATGCCTCCGAGGTTGCCTGGTTTTTCTTGTTTGATGGTGTCTGAGACTGGGTTTTCAATAGTGTCTAGACTGCCGTCTTTAAACACAAGCTCCTGCCTTTAAGCCTGGCATAACAGGGCTAAAATTCCCTGTTGAAATCAGGGATAAAAAATGTAGATTGAAGAAGGAAATTCTCAGCTTTTCTTTGTTTTCTTTGCTGTCAAATGTAATACAATGCAAACTAAAAGCAAGATATGAAATGAAAATGAAAAACCTAAAAGCAAGATGACGATATAATATGAAAGACGAGACAAGCAGGCAAGAAGAAGTCTAGTCTAGTATATCATCAACATATTGCAATATGAATAGTACTAGTTGTAATAATCACATTATTCAGTGCAAATCTGGTTTAGTTGAACAAGAGAGTCAAGAGTGCACTCAAAGCCCCAATAGTTGGACTCTGCCCACCTTCTACTCAAGCCAATCGGATAACCGCCAAATTGAACTGACCGATTGTAGCACGTTCTCGCTCCAACCAATCACGTTTTGTTTTACAATCAGGATGGGAACAGAGTCATATTGCACCGAACTCGCATATTATGAAGGCTCTCCAACGTGGTCAATCAGGAGGAATGACGACAGGAGAGTGGATCTAACCATCTAACAGCATCACTGTAACAGCATCTAAATGAAAACAAGCACCGTTCTGGATCATAAATTCTTTATTTTATGGTAAAATTTGTTTTGACCCATAATGTTGCTGGTTTTCTTTAGATGTTGTTACAATGATGCTGTTAGATAATGTGTGCGAGTTTGATCCAATATGACTCTGTTCCCATCCTGATTGTAAAACAAAACGTCATTGTTTGGAGCGAGAACGTGCTACAATTGGTCAGTGCTATGTGGCAGTTATACGATTGGCTGGAGTAGACAGTGGGCGGAGTCCAACTATTTGTGGATTTATGTGCACTCTTGACGCTAGAAATGTTTCAAATTCCACAAATGCACAGGACGTGATCCACAAATGAATGCAAGACAGAGTTGTATTTGTGACATAAAAACATATTTGTAAAAAAAAATAATCATTTTTTAATATTTTGCAAGTCACATTTTATTTATTTCTCAATTTCATTTATTTTTGTAAAACTACTAACATATATTTGTGGATCTTTCAATGCATTTTTGAATTGGTTTAATTTTTGAAATCTCACTACGTTTATACGTAGATCGTAATCTATGTATTTGGAATTATGGAACAGTTCTAACCCCATAGATAAGCTGACCCAGCATTCAACTGCAAAAAAAAAATCTATGTTATGCCTCATATTAATTTGCTGTAAAAACCCTTTTTGTGGACTTTACAGTGACAATATGATGAATAAATGAATGTCATATTTATGCACTTAATATTTACTTATTTTTTCCGAGTATATTTACAGCCCAAAAAATACACTTCAATGTGCTATATTCTGGTGATATCAAGCTGCTAGACACTGCTCCTCGTGCAAGCCCATATGCTGCAATTAGAATAGGCTATAGTATCCAAGGTCAGAATCACAAGTAACTGAGACACACTTTTTTACCATTTATATAGATATATATATAGATACATACACACACACACTGTATGAGCGACTCAGGACCTGCGCTTGACTCAATTCTGAATTATTACTCTGTTGTCATAGGATTTTGTTCATGTCTTATGCATCATTTGGCACGTTCTGTTTTGGTATGCATGGCTTTGCTTCTCTTCACTTACAATCTCTGTTGAAACTTTCCGTACTGCCGAAAATATCTTGAGCTGCTGTCCGCCCTACTCGCGCTGCTTGCAACTTCTGCAAAAGTAATGATAGATTGAATCATAGTAGTGACTTGTAGTTTGTAATTGAGTTAACCTTCAAGATGGGCGCCGGCCCCTGACTTGCAGAGGGATGCTCAGCCTTTCATCTAGCAGCACTTGAATTGCTAAGTTGATTGAGGCAGGGCTATCTGCAGCTGCAGAAATCTGTCAGTGACTGAGTGAGTGAGAGAGAGAGAGAGAGAGAGAGAGAGAGAGAGAGAGAGAAAGAAAGAAAGGGAGGGGTGTAAGCTGCTGAGTACACACCCTCTATGAAATACAGCAGCAGTCACTGGCATAAGGTGCAACGCGTCAAACATCGATCACATTGGCATAAATGCTTACCATATCCAGTACACCTCATTGGTCATCGTAAATCTCTCTGAGTGCTGCAAGCTTTGATTGGTCCAGGCCTGGCTCGCACTTCTGAATAGTACTAGAAACATCTGGTACTGTGCTGCATGGTGAACACTTTAAACTGCAGGATTGTCTTTTGAGCCTCACATACCTGAGTATCTATAATCAGTCTCCTAAATCTGGGCGATACTTCTCATACTCTGGTTTATCTAGCATTATGCGGCACCATTTATATTATTATTATTATACGGGGGCACGGTGGTTTAGAGGTTAGAGTGTTTGCCTTGCACCTCAGGTGTTGGGGGTTGGTAACCCACCCTTTGGGCGCAGAGCTTACGTGTTCTCACCATGCTTTGGGGGTTTCCTCCCATGTGCATGGCATTTCCAGATTGTCCATAGTGTGTGAATGTGAGCGTGATTGTGCCCTGTGATGGGTTGGCACCCTGTCCAGGGTGTCCCCACCTTAAAGTCCCGAGTTCCCTGGGATAGGCTCCAGGCTCCACTGAGACCCTGTGTGGGATAAATAGTATGAAAAACAGATCTGTTATTATTATATTTCTTATATTATATTGTTGACTGAGTACAAATGTATGGCATGCAGGTGGGAAGCACTGGAGAAGAAGAAGAATGGAAGGTGCTGTACGAGAAGGAGAATGATCCAGAAGCTCAGGTCCTGGAGGTGCCTAACCTGACCCCATTCACTCACTACAGGTCAGTACACACACCCACAACAATGAAGGGCTCTTCCTGATTAACCGTGCTGCTATACTTGTGGTGTGTTTTTCTTTTCTTTTTCTTCTCCTCACCATCAGTGTGTGATAAACTACAGCGTCTTTATGTCTTTTCACGTCTCTGCAATTTGTGTCAGAACATATGCATGTTGCAGCTGTTTGACTGGTTGATAAATTTCGGGTTTATGCTAAATGCACATATAAGCAATTAGAATGAGGCTCGTAGTGTCTGGGCTCCTCTGCTGCCTGAACAGCTGTTTCATTTCCACCATGATCAGTGCGTTTACTCTGTAACTGTGACGGCTCGTACGGATATTGAACAGGAGGGTTAAAACTAATTTAACCACCCATCAGTAACTCGCCGTTGCTGTTATGAAACCTTCAGGATTGAGTCTTATAGCATGGAGTCTCAAAGTATAGACATAAAACCATATTATGCACACACAGTAGACCACACACACATTGAAAGACAGATAGGTAGTGCTATTTGTGCTTATGAAATCAGTCCATACAGGATTTCACAGTGGTTTTTTTGTGATCGTTGCGGCCAAAAATTCTTGATTTTGCAGCGGCATTTTAAAAAACATTTGCGATGCAACTTTCAGCGATTGTGCTTTTTTAATTTTTTGAGCTTTTTTAAATACAGCTCAAATTAAAAGTGGACAAGCGCTGATGTTTTGTTTGTTTTGGGGTTTTTTTGCCAGTCACTGCCATTGGCTTGGAGCATGGGCAAGAAGGCCAAGAAATTGCACAAAATTGTTTTACACGGTCGTTCACAGTGATGTTTGTTGGTAAATGAGACCTTTTAGCTTTACTCGTGTTCAATGTATGTGAATCGAAGAGGGCGTTGGCTGAATGTGCGTAGTGATGATGTCACATGATGCCAGAATAAAAAAAATGCAAGCTCCTCTAAATATTTTGCAAAATCACAAAATGCTGGAGATACTGCAAAGTATTTCAAAATGAACCCAAAACGTATCGCTTGTCCCTTATACTTTGTCCCTTTGTATAGTTTGTAATTTGATGGGTGAATGTGTGTTGAGACGATTTACTTTGTTTCATTTATTTATTTATTTATTGGGGGGGGGGGGGCTCTTATAATGCACCCGCTCTTATATTTCATGTGCGCCTTCTCAAACACTGATGATGATGATTCAACCGATTTCTAGACATTTTATAAATTAGCTCCAGACTTTATACTTTATACAACTGGCATTTTTTTCTCATGATCGCTGGTGATGCTGTTTTACTCTTCCCACACACTCCACCCCAGCTTTGAATAAATAACCTTTAAAGTATGTATTCCTTATGAAAGAGAGAAGGAGAGCCCAGTCCCATACCCTGTTTGTTTATAGCACCAGTTCACCAGAACTGATTGCGAGTGTTTCTACAGGTTCCGCATGCGCCAGGCGAACATTGTGGGCTCGAGCGAAGTGAGTGAGCCATCTCGGGTTATCCAGACTCTTCAGGCTCCTCCTGACGTTGCTCCCGGCAGTGTGAGCGTCCGTACAGCAAGTGAGACCAGTGTGTGGTTGCGCTGGGTGGTATGTACAAGCTTCCCTTCTTACCTTCCTTTCTTCCTGGCTTTGTGCTCCCATTCTCTCTTTATTAAAACACATCCCTCATTGACTGTCTCTTGTAACGCAAAAGGTCTATTTCACCAAGAAGCCACAAGGTGAGTGTGAGAGAGAGAGAGGGAGAGAGAGCGGGAGAGAGTGTGATAGAGGGAGTGAGAGAGAGAGAGGGAGAGAGAGAGGGAGAGAGAGAGGGAGAGCGAGCGGGAGAGAGTGGGAGAGAGGGAGAGAGAGAGAGAGAGTGAGAGATTGGGAGAGAGAGGGAGAGAGTGTGATAGAGAGAGTGGGAGAGAGAGAGAGGGAGAGAGAGGGAGAGAGGGAGAGAGAGCAGGAGAGAGTGTGATAGAGAGAGTGGGAGAGAGGGAGAGAGAGAGAGAGTGTGTGAGATAGAGCGAGTGAGAGAGAGAGAGAGAGAGAGAGAGAGAGAGAATGGTGGCCTTGAAATGAAGAGATAGGGTCTCTCCCTATGTGACTGAGGAGGTATTGAAATGAGTATTGGTGCTGTAGTTTGGCAGAAGTATAATTTCCTGGTAGAAAGCCAGCAAATGCAAAATTTAGTTTGGTGGAAATATTTTTTTTTCCATTTTGCTACTTTCCTGGTCAGAAACAAGCGTGCTGTCACAGACGTGCAGTAACGGGGGATGTGACATTCGAAATCCACTCTCGGTGGTGTGATTGTTTTGTTTAGTTTGATGCCTTGAGCCAAAATGATCTATTTTTTTCTGACCTTCAGCACAGGAATAATCATCCTGTAATGTTTCTCAGAGTTTACAACCCAGTTGTGTGGCCCTACACTAATGATGCTACTTCACTTCCTGCATGCGAGTGAAAAAACTCTGGACAGAAGCATTCATTAAAACAGAAGTGTATTTGTTTTACTGGCTTTGCTTCACAGCGTATACAGTCCAAGTCTCACCGAAACACCGGAATGGTATTGTAAAACAGCGATCTTTCTGAACAGACAGGCAAGCAGAGGTGCCAACTCGTCCTGATTGGGTGGACGTTGATGGTCCACATTGTCTTCATTTACAAAGCCTTGGACTCCACAGAGCCTGTTTATTTGTTTTTTCACTGATAACTGTCAGAACGTGAGGAGATACTACAAAAAGGAATCACTGACCACACTTTCACTATGCTCCAGCTTGGCTTGGTACTCTACTGCTGCTTTATAGCGTGCCGGTCTCTCTCTGGTGCAGTTTTATCATTCTATATTTTAAAGATATAAAGTCAAGCCTTCAAAGAGATTGTCATCGCAAATCATTCTAGCACTAAATCCGACTCTTATTGAAAAACATTACCATGTGTAGTTCTTACTCACCTGACATTTGTAGCGCTGCCTGTTGCCATGGGAGGCTTCAGGGTGATGTATTACTAGGAGGTCGTGTGTGTTGAAAGACAATTGTACTCATGAGTGCTATGCAGATGGATTAAACTGCATTATTCAGAACCATCCATTCTTTACTGGGTCTTTTAGAGGAGTGATTTATGTAAGAAAATGATACCGAGCGAACAAAAGGACAAGCCATGCCTCGGTCACTTTTCATACAGCGGGTCATTACGCTGTATCAAGCGTGCTCCGCTGAATGCCTTCTTCTGCTAGACATCTATTGATTTCCACGTGAGATCGATAAAAGGATGGCAGTACGTGAGAGCGTGTGCGTAAAAATGTCTTTTTTGAGCTTTTCTAAATACAGCTCAGATTAAAAGTGGACAAACGATGATGTTTTTGTTTGTTTGGGGTTTTTTTTTGCCAGTCACTGCCATTGGCTTAATTTTCTTGGAGCACGGCCAAGAAGTCGATTTTTAAGCTGCATAAAGATGATGAAGGATAATCTAGCATGAGTTATGCTTTTATGGAGGGTATGCCAGTTTAATAGGCCACCCGTTGCAGACACTGCGTGCCGAGCCAGCAAGCGTGAGCATGCGAGTGATAGACCTTTTTCTACATCTCTCTCTCTCTCTCTCTCTCTGTCTCTCTCTGTCTCTCTCTCTGTCTCTCTCTGTCTCTGTCTCTCTCTGTCTCTCACTTTCTGTCTCTGTCTCCCTCTCTCTGTCTCTCTCTTGGGCTCATGCTCGCACGCTCTCTCTCTGTCTCTCTCTTGTGTGCTCTCTTGCTCTCTGTCTCTCGCGCTCTCTCTCAATCTCTTTCTCTTGGTCTCTCTCTCTCTCTATCTACCAGCCTCTGCCGGAGACAGAGTATAATGGGAACCCTGAGAGCGTGGGCTACAGGGTGCGGGTGTGGCGTGCTGATCAGCAAGGCGACGCCAGCACTAGGGTAGTGAACGACAGACTGGAGAGAGAGATCACATTGGAGGGCTTGGAGGAATGGACCGAGTACCTGTTCCAGATCCAGGCTTTCAACTCCATCGGCCCTGGACCCTGGAGCGAGGGCGTGAAGGGCCGCACGCGTGAGTCAGGTAATAAAACTCAATCACAAACCCGAACCCACACAAACACACGGCCACACACATGATTGCAGTTAGCATCACATCGGCCAAATAAAACACACGTGTTTTTCTTTTCATCTGGCGCATCTTGAGCCGAGATGGCTTTTTGAATGAATGCAGCTTTCCGTGTGCTTCATAGAAGGTGCATCTGGAAATGTTCATTCTCTTGCTAATCACACCTCTGGATACGAACAGGTGTTTGTTGAATTTCATTCTACCGATGCGATCACTGACATGGTCTTCTGCCTCGTCTCAACATAACAGGCTTTGAGTTGTTGTTGTTGTTGGTCCAACAGCATGGGTTCTGCTTGCCTCTAGTGGCAAAAAGAGTGCAAAACACCTTAATAACACAGCAGAGAATCATGCTTGGTTAACGGTAATTGCAAAATCACATGCGTTTGAGGCGACCAATCTCTAACGTGTGCCTGGCTGCTTGATGAATTCTGGCTACCGCTAAGTGTTTGTCAATCTTTTAGTGTTGTTTGCTCTTACTCACTCACACACCATCCCACCTAACCGTGTCTGTTCACAGCACACGCATGCATGTCATACTTAGGATATTTCCTCCATTTCCTGGCTACCCTTTCCTCTATTACTGCATCTAATCTGGTCTGTTTTCCACACAGCAAGTAGACAGACGTAGATGATGTTTGTTCTGTTTGATTGCGCAGTGCCGTCCGGCGCTCCGGAGAATGTGACGGCCGAGGCCATGAGCTCGACACGCATGCTGGTGACATGGGGACCTGTTCCAGAGCCGCAGCAAAACGGCAATATCCTCGGATATAAGGTAGAGACCGAATACATGAAACCGTCCATCCATGGTCAAGGCCTTTACCTGAAAGGATACTGGAAGGGCAAGGGGAAAAAAACATTCTGAATACATTTAGAAGTCCTCAGCTATACTGCATAAATGTTTTTCACTTGGTAAAGGCTTGACTTTCATGCATGATCACACCCTCCCAGGCCATTGGATCATACTCCATATGATGAAATGGCTTGCAAGTGCAGAATCGTTTTCCCCCCTTTGAGGAGAAGGCCTTGTGCGTTCGCATTTCCAGCAAATCAGCATGTCCCTGCTGTTTCGTAACTCCAGCTGGAACCATCGTAAAATGTATTTTATTTTATTTTTTTTCAATCTGAGCTGAGAGAGGTCGTCTCATTTTGCTGGCCGTGTTCAAACATTTCCTCAAATCTGTGTGATTTCAAGATGGAATAAAAACAAATAAGCAACAAGTAATCCACAGCGGGCATAACGATAAGAATGTATATTTTATTTGGCAGTGCGTGGTGCAGTTTTCTGACCTCCCCGGGCATTTGAAATGCTTTTATTTTGCTTTCAAAACTTTATTACGAACACAAAGCTAGAGTTGGGGAGTCGATGCAGGATGGCAAAGAAGAGAAAAATCATTCTTTCTGTAGCTTTTTGCAATCAAGAACTCTTGTTCAGTTAAGCCAGCATGAATTATTCTGTCTTTAATGATGAATTATTAATATTAATGTTAATTATTAATGATTCATTATTATTGACTTTTCCATTAAAAGAGAATGTGCAATGCTTTCTGCTGTCTCTTGATGATGAACTGGGCAGTAAAGTGCACTCCACTTATGTATGGAAAGGCAAATATTTGTGGTGGAAGAAGCAGCTGTTAGCTCGGCGCAGTTTCGTCTGTCTAAAGTCAATATGAATTAAGACATATAAAATTTAAAAAAATGAAGGTTTCACCTGCCAAACGATCGGGACTTGCTGATCTCAGTATCCAAACTCAGATCCTAGTCACTGAATTGACCTGAATGTTCTTGTTGTTTGCGTTTGTTTAGGTACTGTACCAGGAAAAAGACTCGGGTACGGAGCCACAAGTGCACCTGGTGAAGGGGAACCTAACGCAGTCAGTGTTACTGCGGAACCTGCGCAAGTACGTGCAGTACGAAATCCAGGTCCTGGCCTTCACACGGATCGGAGACGGCCAGCTCAGCAGCCCTTCTGTGCTCGAAAGAACTAAAGATGATGGTGTGCAATATTTGTCTAAAATTCATTATTCCCATAAACATTGATAAAGGAACATTATACCATTTTTATTTATTTATTTATTTATTTATTTATATTGCACATTGCCCTACATTTCCAAGCCTTTATTTAAAATGAAGAAAAGTTGACTGGTTAAAGTGTTCATCCACCTGTCTGGTACTTTCTTAGGGTGCATCTCAATCAGCTCCCTATCTCTCTAGGTTATGAATCAGTATCTGGTGTACACGAGTTCATGCACTGGTGAGGATCCTGGCTCGCTACACATTGGGACACTGACGACTCCATTTCCAGCGACACGACTACGTACTCGCATTGAAAAAAAATTTATCACAACCCTCAGGACCGATATCTTTCTGACATTATACGTCATATAAATTTGTTAACTTAATCACACGCGTTTCTGTCATGGTTCTTCAAGCAGGATCGTAGCGAAGCTAGTGGACTTAAAAAAAAAATTATTAAACACTTAAAAAACGTAAAGACTCGAACAAACCGTATATCGAACGTCAAATAAAGTTAAAAAATCTCCAACGTAAATAATCATTTGAGAACCACAACGACGATAACAAGCTTCTTACATTTGTAGAACAAGTTGAGCTGAGAGTTTGTCCACCTTTTTTATTTCCCGAGCTGAGAGACTTCAGATAATATGACATAATTTCCAGTAAGGGAACATAGTGCACATCGATGCTCCGTGGTTTTTGTGGTGCATTGTGGGATTTGTTTAGGGAGCGAACGTTCCAGTGCACTGGAAGGATTTTGTGATTGAGACAGCCATTAAAATGGCCGACTCCCTGACCATTGCCCCGACTACTGAACCAAATTATGCATTGCAGCACCTATATTTTAGGTTTACATGATTATCTAGGCAATGAATGAACCTAAACCAAATGCCCACTGTGTGTGTGTGTGTGTGTGTGTGTGTGTGTGTGTGTGTCTGTGTTTCACACACAATAAAGTTAACTTCAGAGGAATAGCTTTATCGGTTAGAGTCTGTTTTAGAAGGAAGGCTTGAGTGTCGTTGTGGAGATTAAAAGTGCTTCTGACACGTTCTTGATTACTAGAGCAGGAGCTGAGCGTTATGACTCATCAGCTTAAGACTTTTATGTGCACGCTCCTTGACCAAGCGGTCTCACGTTTTATGAGATGTCAGATGTTTCGCGTTTTATGAGACGTCTCGTGCACGTCGTACCAGAAGTGGTCAGACGGATACAGCTCTAGCTTTAATAAAGTGGAAAACTTGAAGAGGAAGAAGCCTTTATTTGTCGAATATACATGACAGCACAGTGAAATGCTTTTCATAAGATATCCCAGCTTGTTAGGAAGATGGGCGCAGATCACAGGGTCATGATACAGCACCCCTGGAGCAGAGAGGGCTAAAAAGGCATTGCTCAAGGGCCCAACAGTGGCAGCTTGAACCCCCAACCTTCTGATCAGTAACCCAGAGCCTGAAAAAAAAATCCTGCCTCTCCCTGTCAGTTCTGCGGCGTACCGAGAGAGTCTGTGTTTGTCATATGTAGCGCTGAATGTTCTGTGACAGAAAGTCGTTTCTTTCACTGTGCTTCTTCATGAGACTAAGATTTGCGTTCTCTGGATTTCTACACATTCATTTGTTGCTTCTCACTGCTCTGAGATTGCCTTCTAGCGCTAGGTTCAGTTATGTTGCCATACAAACCTATCTGTGAAATAAAAAGATCAATGTTGCAGCAACCTCTGCTGCTTTTAGTCAGGATGGCCTGTGAATGCGTATGCCATGGACGGCAATATGAAACACACTGTGAACCAGCAGTGTAAATCTACACAGTGTAAGCTTCCAAAGGGAGGTCTGCTGTTTGCCATCTATTACAAATCATGGTCATTGACTCAGTCAGGATTTCCCAAACACAACACCACAGAAACTAATCCACAGCACATTCAGGCTCATGAACACACTAGGGACTCGTAGAGCGGTCGAGAGAGGCGTTTTATTTCACGCGCCGGGTAAAGAAACTACCCTGGAGTTTGCCCTTCTTAACCTAGAGATGTGCTGACAGCTTTGTCAGACCGTTCATCTCAAAATGCCATGTGCGGCCTGCGACCGTTTATCTAATATATCTCGTAAAAAGTCCAGTACGTTCATAAAGCTACGCTTAATTGAATCAAGCACTCGCACTCGAAAATGTAGGGCACTGCATGTAAATAATCCAGGCACTAGAATCACTTGGTGTATTAGAGTTTAAATATTCCTTTTAGGGAGGGATAAGAGGTAATGGTGTGCTGGTGATATTGGGGGAGCAGTTTTAAATGCAGCTGGGTCACGTTAATAGAGTAGCTCTCTGAACGTGTGAAGTAAATAAATGAAATAAATTTGAAAATAGTGGCAGCACTGTGGTACAGCGCACAGCTGTTGCTTTGCCAAAGCTCTAAGCTTTGATCCTGAGCTCATCTTACTATGTGTGGAGATGTATTTTTTTTTCTTGTATTTGGCTGGGTTTCCTCCGGGTTCTCCAGTTTCCTTCCACCTCCCAAAAATATGTGTGGAAATAAATTTAAGACACAGGAAAACACACGGCTAACAGAGTATGTCGTTTATCGAGAATCACTATCATAAGCTGGGGAGGGAGCAGGAATTGTCGGAGATTAATCTGTAGGTGAAAGGCAATATAATATAGTGGTGTGTTTGTAGCAAAGCTACTATCATCATCAGAGGAAAGAGTAAACGGGCCCTCTACAGAGGTTATGGGAAACAGTTGAGCCTCAGTTTGAGTAGAAGCATGAGCATAGGTCACTGATGCACTGATACGATAAGCGGGAGTATAAGGAAACCCTGGGGGTACAGGTGAAGAGCAGAGACGTTCCAGCAGAGCTGTAACATCCACTGCCAAATGTGCCAGTTGATGACGTAGATATTCACCCAGGCTTGTGAGATTGAGTAGCTGAGAGTGAGAAGTGTGGTGCATTGGTTATTTTAAACTGCACTCTAAGTGTGAATGAGTATATGAATGGTGTCCTGTAGTGGACTGGCACCCCATGCATGATGTCTTCCTGCTTTGTGCCCAGAGTTCCCCGTGGATCCATTAACCGAAGATGAATAAATGGATGAAATATGAATATTTACTCTTGCCATCGGACATATCATCTCAGCTCTTCTCTTATGAAAGAAAGAGCAAGGCTTAAGCAACAAGCCAATGTCTGCTCACTCATTCTTGGTGGCAATTATCTTTGTTTGCCTTTTTTTTTTTTAATCCCCTCCAGAACACGACTCGTTAAACTATGATGTGGACATATAACACATAGGCAGACACAGGCCTGCAGCATTTACAGATATTTCAGGATTTACAAATAAATAAATAAATAATCTTTTTTTTTTTTTTTTTTTTTTATCACTGCTGGAATGCAGTTGCTGGTCCCCCCCATAGCTCACTCGCTAGGTCAAACACCCTGTAATTGAGTTTTATCAGGCCATATCAGCAAAACTCTATGGAAAACCAGACATCCATCCTTTCTCAAATCTGGTGATCCGATTAGGAGCAGGGTCATTAGCAGTTTGACGGGAAGTAAAGATGGGTCCGAAAGTGCTTTTATTAGCAGCGCTTTATTATAAAACAGGCTACATGGCTGATTTTCTAATTAGGGAGTAATTAAAAGGAAATGTTCTTTTCAAGATTTTGCACATAAACAACACTCGGACTCAGCTAAGTCTAATCTCTGGAACACCGAAACCACAGTGCAGCTGATAGCAAGATGATGGATGCAAGCAATACACAGTGGCAAGAAGAGACGCATCAAGAGAGCTCACTATACAAATATAACTTCTCGTGTGTGTGTGTGTGTGTGTGTGAGAGAGAGAGAGAGAGAGAGAGAGAGAGAGAGAGAGAACGCACGTCCCTATGGCTTCTAGAACCATGTTGGCAAAAAAGCAATACAAATCAAATCTGTGTTAGATTTAGAAGCGCGATAAATGCCAGGAAGTGAAATACAGAGCCGGACTAACCAACCATTACAGCCCGACAAATCCGTGGAGAAGTAAGCAAATGGTCCAAGAGAGGCCGTAGATTTGAGAGATTTTGATATAGTGTTGGGTGTGTACCAGAGAAGGGCAACACGCTCCCATTAGACCTTGCTGTCTAGTGCGATCTGTTTGTGAGGATGTTGTACTGTGTTAGTGAAATACTGTATTATCAGGTTCGTGACCACAGGATGGTGTTCAGTTGGTGGATCTATAGGGGGTACTTTTGAAATAGAGCAGACCATATTTAAGGTATCTTTTTCTAACAGGCCATGTTTTGCTCAACTGGCAGCTTGTGTACATCAGAAGAAGGCACATCAGGACCTAGCCTGAGGTTCTCCAGCCTCATCACTTCCCAGCCCTAGGCAACACGCTTCCCTAAACCTGCACAAAATTATTTAGGGCCTGTATTCTACTAGCACAGCCCACTGAATCTCAAGCAGAGTTTGAAAATGAAGACACATCCATCTCTCTGTTTGTTTGTCTGGAGTTTTTTTTTTTTTTTCCTTTTCTCGTGGGTTTTTATAGAATCTGAGAAACTGTCCTGTCACTGATCTTGTTGAACCGCTGCAGTTCGCCTGGCGTCCTCAGGCGAGCGTACTGTAACTCTATCTGCATATAAACACACAGAGATAATAAGCTCTCTGAGATGAAGAGCAGAAGACTCATTCATCTCTCACTGAAGTCAGTGGTGGATTTATTGTACTACAGTCACTTCAAAGCAGTCCTGGTAGCTTTGCATTCTCCATCCACTTGAGACGCTTTGTAATCTGTGTTTTTATTAGAGATGTACCGATGTATCGGCCGATAGTTTAAAAACATCCAATGATCAGTGCCGATTATATCCTGTCAATTAAAAGAGGGCGGGGAAAACACATCGTATTCGTGCTGTGTGTAAAGAAGATGTCTCTTGTATGGAATGACGACAAAACGGCAGTTTATAATCTCTGTAATGTCTGCACTGCTCACATTTTACACCGACACTGCAGCAGTGAAGCGGGAGTTTCAGCGTCGAGTCTAATTATTTTTTTGCCACGCTGCTCGAGCTGAATTAAAGGGCCAGTACTCCGTTGAAAGATTTAAATGAAGATGAGTTGACAAAGTATATATTGCACAGAAAAATATATTTGTAGAGTAGTGTATTTCATATCCAGTTAATGTTAATATATAAAAAGGTTGATATATATATTATCAGTTTGATGTTCAGTGATGAAGTAGACATGTTTGTGTTTGTGGAGAGTGAATGTGAGAGGAGGGTTTTTAGAATTCAGTCAATGTTAATATGAATTAATAACATTCAATAAGTTATGAAATCTTACTTTAATCTTCTGGGTTTAGTTCATGTGTTCATGTTAATTAGAGCAATGTGTTTTGTGTTTATGAGACCAGTTACTGTGAAACAACGTGTTGAAATGGAGAGAATAAAGTTTTTATTTGCATTGCTTTCAGAATTGTGGAATTAATTATTATTCATTTAAAAGAAGGCTTAAAAGGCAAAAATATCGGTTATCGGTATCTGCCGATATCACTCTGAATAATCGGTTATCGGTATCGGCTGAGAAATTTTGTATCGGTGCATCTCTAATTTTTGCACATTTATTATTCATACCTTCTGTTAAGGCAGGATTAATGGGACTAAAGTGAGCACTGGGTTTACGTGGGAATTATTGTTTCTCACGTCAATAAAACAGACTAGTTACAGTTATATTGTACTGACGTTTAATGTCTTCTTCTCTGTTTGTTGTTTTTAGTTCCAGGGCCGCCCATGAGACTGGTGTTCCCCGAGGTGCGTCTGAAGGAGGTCAGGGTGGTCTGGCAGCCTCCAGTAGACCCGAATGGCATCATTATGGGTAAGAGAACACTGACTCTGAGAAAATAGTCGAAATACTAGTGTTTCGTTCCAAATCTCATGGGATCACGGTATTTGAAGAAAATCACAAATACACCTGAGGAAGGAGTAATCTTCATGAGCCATCTGCTTCACGTTCTCTAATGTGAAGCCTGAGCTTGTTGTTCCTCACCTTATGCAATCGAGAGCCTACTAGGATTTTGATCTCCAGTTGAGTTCCATCTGGCCTGAAATGTTGCAAACCCACTGCACCTGAGATTAAAACCACATCTGTATGTTTAGGGAGCAGGAGACTGAGAGGAGGGATAACACTGCTTTAATTAAGATTATATTGATTAACACCTCATAGTGTTGTTGAAGCTCAGAATAGTCAGCTGGCTCATCACACCACTGCTACGAAAACAAGGCTGCCTTAAATCTCTGGTGCTGTTCGAAATCCATCCATCCGTTCATTTTTGGTACCGCTTATCCTACACAGGGTCACGGGGGACACCCTTGGACAGGGTGCCAACCCATCGTAGGGCCTAATCGCACACACACCCATTCACACATTGATTGTAAATCCGAATCAGTGGATCTGGCTTAGTCGGTAGAGTGGGTTGTCCTCTAATCCACTAATCGTAGGGTTGGAGGTTCGATTCCCGGCCCACGTGACTCCACATGCTGAAGTGTCCTTGGACAAAACACTGAACCCCAAGTTGCTCCGGATGGCAAGTTAGCACCTTGCATGGCAGCTCTGCTAACTTTGGTGTGTGAGAGTGTGTGTGAATGGGTGAATGAGACACAGTGTAAAGTTTTTTGTATAAAAGTGCTTTATAAATTCAGACCAGTTACCATTTACAATAGCAGAACTTTATTGGTAAGCTCAAGGATGGTTCAAAAAAATATGTTTGGCCCGTATGAGTCTTGATTTTTGTATTGTTTTGTTTTGATTTGTTTTTCTTCAGACCTCTGACACGGCTTTAAGTCATGTGGATTTGGTTTATTCAGAGCCAGTCTTATATGTAGTCCGATTTCAGAAAGGCGTCAAAAGACGTGCTCAATGAAAAATCCACCGGGCTAAAAAAAAATAAATCAGAGCCAGCAAGCATTACGGGGAGTTTGCTTTTTGAATTTTCAGCAGCGCGAATAATCCTTCTTAAACCTGTCCCCAGCTTGCTCTCTCCACAGCCGAACACTCCCTGACCTGAGAAACCATAAGTCTAGGTTTCACGCAAGCTCACAGTGTAAAGCCTCTGAGCCGAACAAACGTCGAAGCGGACGATTCCTTCTCTGTGAACCCTTGTTAATTACCTCTCTACCTTTCTTAAACGAAACAGTGCTACACGTAGGACAGTTTTATTTCTTTGTGCTCTTGACTCTATCTTGCAGATCCTTACATCAGACAGTGTATGTACAGGAAAAGGTAGGAAGAGGAATTCTTTGGCGAGATCTCGGTCCTTTACACCTTATGTGTTAGAGTACACATGAGGTGAACTTCCATGGTGTTATTGAGGTTGTAGCATGGGTTTTCAGGAAGCACTAGGGATCAGAGTGGAGTGGTGGAGGGAGTAGCAGAGGAACAAAACATTTTAGGCTCGTGTTAGAAATCACTGTCCAGTGATTTCTGGTGGAGGTTTGACAGAGTGTAGAAAGTGCAGTCCAGCGACCCAAACCATCACACAGGCCTTTGGCAGTCCTGATTTAATCCTCATGCAAAGCTAAACTCAGTCTGTTTTCATGCACCACAACGCTGTGGAAAACAGAGCTTTGCACAAACATATTGAGGGCATATACAGTACGTGCATATAGCGAGGAGATGGATGTTATTTTTCACGGTTCCTCATGCCTGGAGTGGACATTAGAATGAAATACCAGTCCAAGAGTATTGCATGCTGCACAATGTGAGACAGCCTACCTTATTACTGTACAGCCAAAGGGGCAAAGCACCGAACAAACACACGGCATGATCGATGTAATAACGTTTCATCTCTGACTCAGCCCACGCATTCTGATCTACAGAGTTCCTCAGCAATGTTAGCGTTTGTTTGCCACACTTGTGGCTGCTCCTGACTTGCTACCCAGATGGAAGATTGAAGAATAATGCGACTAGCCGTGCCATCCTTCTGCACCTCTCAGCTGGAAAACAAAGACTGGTTTAGAAACGGAGGGTTAGCAAACGCTCCCGATTAAATATTATTAGATTGTGTTAGAGCACAGTATGAGCTAAAGTGATAAACAAACATTTTGTACAACAATACAATACAGCGTTTGTGCTGACTGTGAACTGTGGGTTGTTGTTTGTTTTTTTCTATAGATACTGATCAGGCAAGGCTGAGAAAGGGAACGGCTGGTTCATTTGAAGTTAGTGATAGCAGAGCAGATTTTCCAATACAGCGAGAACCTTGTGAAAGTCATTCATCATCTAAATTGTCTTACCGAGTTTATGAAAGCAGGTTTTACTTTCAAGCAGTTGTGTGGGTTTGATGAAGAAAATATTTCATTAAAAAAAAAAAAATTATTTCCTCTGCTTTTGTACTTATTCTTTCTTTTTTTGAGTTTTTGACTGAGCTATTTTGAGCATCTCTTTAATTGTTGTTTTTTGAGGGGGGATGTGTGTGTGTGTGTGTGTGTGTGTGTGTGTTTGTGTGTGTGTGTGT
>JAFFST010044765.1:6323-20916 GCA_022414735.1 Noturus placidus | reverse complement strand
TATATATGAGTTAGTCAGTGAGTACTTGCAATTGCACTTCATACCTCCCTCTAAACGGGATGGACGACTAGAACACACTACAGACAGGAACTAATACATACAGGGCATGTTTTTCATCTAAGAACAAAGAGGCATTCTGGAGAACAGGTTCACTCATCAATATCGTGGTTGTTTTGTGTAGATAAAAGTAATCCTTCATCCATGATCATTCATGGTTGTGAGTCAATTTGTCTACATTGCCTTTCAAAAAGAGCAAGTTGTTTATGACTGATTTGTCTATAAGCTCTCCTGCTGGTTGGTCTCCTCGGTGAAAACATTAGGGGGGCTTTAGGAGGCTAAATGATGGTCAGGTTTAGAGAAACACGTTATGGGATGCCAAAATACACGGCTTGTGGATGGCTTTTTGCAGTGAGTTAAAAAGGGTGCTTTTTAGGCTGGAGCCTGCTTGTTTACTATCCAATTTTCTTTGACATTACATTGCATACCTGCAGGCTTGACCTTGCTCAAATAGATATTTTGCCAAGCAGAACAAGTCTGGTTGACAGTTTCAGCATATTGTTTCTTCCCTGAACTGGACAAGTACACATACACATACACACACACACACACACACACAGTGGATATGCACAGACGCTCGCACACACATAGACTACCTCTATGTTTTAAAAGAGAGTCTTCGATGCTAATGATCTCGAGTCACCACTGAGCAGCAATATATCTAAGTATAAAATATTACTCTTTTCCATCGCTCTGGCATTTCAACCCGAAAGAAATGAAGTGGTAGATTTGAGTGCTCTTCAAATTCAACGCAAGTCGCCTCGTTGCCAAAAACAGCCGATGTTCAGTGCAATTATTCGTAGAGCAATATTCCATTTGCCTGGCAAACAGCTGAACCCGAGCATCTTTCTGTATCTAATGAGCTGCCAAACAGCAGGACAGGACATGACAACGTTAGAACCCCAAAAAGAGAAACCAGACTGTAATTGTTGCACTACATTATGGGTTAGGATTTACAAAAAGGCAGCGTACGGTGCCGACTCGGGTAGATCATCTTCTCTATGGTCAATTCAATGCCTCTGATAAAAGCCTTCGGTTGGGAAAAAATAATAATAATCGTCCACTATCTGAAGATGCATTAGCACTTCAGTTGGCTGACTCGCTCACGAGTATTGAACGCGAATAAATTTCTACAAATGCTGTCCAAGGTGTCATCTTGTTTTTTTTTTAATTTAATCCTGAATATCATAGTAAGCAAAAACATGCTGTGGTAAACTTGGAGGTTTTGAGGGCATTTTCAGGCATGTAATAGAATAACGCTTGGCGTTATTATCGTGATCCTTACACCTGATCGTTACAGAATGTGTCAAATGGTGGCAATGGTAAGATTGTTATTGAGAGCAGCGACAGTTTTGGCGTTTCCTATCCTGCACGTCTTCCGGCTGCTTATGGCCGCCTCTTGTAAGAGGCTTAATGAAGCAGTAAATATGAATCTGTCATAAGAAACTCAAGCAGCTGGTGGAGCTGCACAGGGTTATCTGCATCAGGTTATTAACAGCATCATTAGAGGGGGTCAGGCAGGCAGATTACTCCCAGCAGCAGGAAGGGGGACGGCCAAACAAACAGACAGATTTCCTAATGATTAACTTTGGGTGAGGAAATTTTTTTTTTGGGGGGGGGGGTGTTGGGACAGTTTTGTCACTACCTGTCAAAAGTTTAGACACACTCATTCTTTATTTATTTTTTTTCAACATTTTAGAATAATAATAGTCATCAAAACTCTGGAGTAACACAGATGGAACTATGTTGTGATAAAAAAATCCAAAATAATTCAAAATTATTTAATATTTAATCATCTTCAAAGTAGAAACCCTTTTTGCCTCGAATTTCCAGAAATGTATTCTTGGCATTTTCTCACCTGATTTCTTGAGGAACCCCCCTGAGATGCTTTTTAAACAGTATTAAAGGATTTCCCACAATGGAGTCTTATCAGTTGCTTTGCTGAATATTTTTCTCCGAGTCGTCCGTTTAAATAAACTTTTTTTTTAAATAAAATGTTAGCTTTCTAATGAAGGAAATGAATATGTCGGCATTATATTTTTAATCACACACCTTCAGATCAAAATCTTTTTAACATCATGAGAAACATATATATATATATATATATATATATATATATATATATGTATTTATGTGTGTAACTTTTATTTAGCTGATTAGGGTTAAGATTAGGGTTGGATTTAGGTGTAGGCACAGCATTAATTAGCTGCATTACTCCCATGATCAGTGCATTGCTTGCATTGTTTGAGCAACAGGATGTATATTTCATATGCTTCATTTCAATCTGAACATTTAAGTGAGAGCAGTTTTGCATGGGTGTGGCTTGAAGCGTGTACATGGAAGTCTCTGAGTCAAAATGAAACACTGATGTTCATAATTGTGCCTGCTTAAATTAGACCGTCAGGGTGCCTGAAAGGCTTTTAATTAATTTTAAAGGATTTCTAAGTAGACTGCATTCAACTAGAGGTCATAAGACCATGAAAAACCAAAGAAAACGCCGCCTCAACTCGGAATTCCCACTCGGGATCTCGGGATGCTCTGCTCGACTCCAAGTTCCACCGATTTCAGCAGGTGATGTCAAATCAACATCACAGCATCAGCAGTAAACAAACTAGCGCTTCTTAAGTTTAAGCTGAGTTTTCTGTGAGTTCTATATACAATGCACGCATCTGCTTTTTATCAATCAACACAGAGATATTCGCTTGTTATATCAATAATGTTGATTATACAGTCCACTGTTTTTAGGAGGTAAATATACATCACTCATCACAGTTAGCTGGCTAGCTTGTTGAAAACAAAAAACCTACATGGAGGCGTCCATTTTTGTTTCCAGCTTTCCACGGAGGGTGAAATTGATGTCATTCCAAGCTTCAGTTTACAGTCAGGTCCGTAAGTGTACACCTCAGTGGTTGCTGAGCTCGGCATCGCATTCCTTCTTTCTAAGAATGTACCAAATTGACGATCTGGCCACTCCTAAAGTTTCTGCTATCGCTCTGATAGGCCTGTTTTGTTTTTTCAGCCTAATGATGGCCTCCTTCACTTGCATCGACACCTCTTTGGAGCGCATATTGAGAGTTGCTATGAACCACTCACTACAAGATGCGAATTCAATGCTTGGAATCAACTTTAGATCTTTAATCTCCTTAATTTGTCATCAAATAATGATGAAACAAGCCACACCCAGCCACGAAACTGCGTATTGGTCAATTGTCTGATTACTTTTGAGCCTGTGAAAATAGAGGGACTCCATTGGCTGTCATTTTTAAATGGTTAATGCAGTATTATTGTTATTATTCAACCCCTTGAATTAAAGCTGAAAGTCTTCACTTCAATTCCGCCTTGATTGCTTCGTTTTAAATCAATCGTGTTGGTGTACAGCGGCAGAATTACGGAAATCCGTGTCCGAATACGTGTATATCTCAAAAAGCCTCTTTGAACGCAGTCATAATGCTATAGCTGAATCTGAAATCTTTATATACTGTAGTACACTACTGTATACCTGACATGAAATAATGGCTTTCACACTTTTTTACGCATATCAAATATGGAGCTCTTTCCGATGTCACTCAGAAGCTTTGTTCCCACTCGCTTATTATTTTACTATCGTTTCCATACATAGTCAGGGCTTTTGTACAAGGAAATGAAACCAAACATGCCGGCATGCTTCAGTTTTCTCTGGAATTAAAGGCTTGACTGATTCAATATTTCTCTACTTTGATATGCTCAGCGATCATTGTAGAAATGCAGCTTGGTCTGTCAGTATGATCTGTGATGTTGGAGTGCTTCTCAGTTCTCAGCCCATCTGGAGAGCGTGCTACACAGTTCGTATTAGCATTCAGCTTGTGTAAAAGTGTGTGTTCTGAAATAAATACATGTGAATATGTGTGCTGGTGCTGGGGCTTTGTATTGAACCTGTGTTACTGTGGGTGGTGATTGTGGGCACTGTGTTTATACTATTGCCTCTCATGCTCTCTCTCAGCTCCCTCCGTGGCCCCTCAGAATATCCAGGTCAACACGGTGTCATCCACCCAGCTGGAGGTGCAATGGGAGCCGCCCCCTGTCGAGACGCAGAACGGCATCATCCAGGGCTATAAGGTCATAACTTCTCCTCTTTGTTCTCTTATTTTTCTATCTTTTTTTTTCTTTCTGATTCTCGCTCTTTTTCCTGCTCATCTCCATCTCCCTGGGGATGAGAGATAACTGCAATGCATGCTTTTATAAACATTGTAATAGATAATCATGTTCAACAGCATGTTTAAAAGACCGAGTCGTTTGGGTCATGAAATAATTATGACCGGTCAGGGGTTAAGCAGATCCTTGCTGAAAAATGCATGACACCGAGACCGAGGCTGTAAGGGAACCCATGCATGAATACAGCAGAATTGGTTTTCCAGTTTCCTGAAGCTTTTATTGAATACGTGCATTCTGCAATATCTGCCATCTTTTAGGAAGCAGCAATGTACCGGGGCATGGAATTGAACGTTTAGAATGCAGCAAGGACAGCTTTTCGATTGCATTCCTCACATTTTGATGTTTTTTTTTTTCTCACACCCTCCCCTCCCCATTACGATTACTTTGCCTTCAGATTCACTACTGGGAGATGGACAACCAGAACGAGACGGAAAAAGTGAAGATCCTCTTTCTACCTGAGACGAGCGTGCGTTTGAAAAACCTGACCAGCTACACGTACTACATGGTCAAACTGTCTGCCTTTAACGCGGCAGGAGACGGTCCTCTCAGTGAGCCCAGGAGGGGGCGCACTCTTCAGTCAGGTCAGGCTCTGCCTCACTTCACTTCACTACACTTCACTCTACTCTCTCTTATCTGTTCTAGGATCAGCCAGGTGTCATTCCCTGAAAGGGTTAAATCATAAAACAAGCCAAGTCAATCGGCCAAACAAAAATCATGTCAGGTTTTACTCCTCCGGAGTAACGTGTCGCACGTTCAATCATGTACTGGGTGGTTGTTGACGCTCTGAATCGTGCACTAGCAGAGAATCGTTTAACCTGAGGCTCTCGCTCGTCGCGATACCCGCAAGCTACTCTCTACCTGTGAGTCATGTCCAAAGGAAAAAAAAAACAATTCACAATTTATTCAGCTGGTCTGGATGTGACCTCATTAGCACAAGCCATAGAAACACAGGCTCTCGTACCATCGTTGACATTTCCCAAAGCAACAGGGAGCACATGCTGAACAGAGAACACAGAGGCGACAAATGTTGTGAATTAATTGTACGGAGAGTAAAAAACCTGTGGTCGCCTTTATTGTTTTTTTCGTAACATGGTGTGTCTGTTTGTGCTCATTATTTCATTATTATTCAGCACAGACCAAAGTTTTGCTCTTTCTCTCTTTCTTGTTGTCTCTTAGCCCCCAGTGCTCCTAGCTTTATTACTTTCTCTGAAATCACCAGCACTACTCTGAACGTGTCGTGGGGATTTCCTGTGTCTCCGAACGGAGTTGTTGAGGGCTACAGAGTGGTGTACGAGCCTACTGCACCTATTCACGGTACACCTTATATGCTATTCCATAACAATATACACACTTTTTTCATAACTTGTATGCTTTTCCAAGCAATATACACACTTTTTTTTAGCAATACACTGCTTTGATTATTATTAGTATTGTTATTCACAGTACAGTAATCGTATGCCAATAAACAGCACAGATGCGAGCAGTTGTGTACACTGTCTGAATTAATGATCAAGAATTACACCTCTGAATTAATGATCAAGTGCCAAGAAGCCCTCAGAGGATAGTCGTTCTTTAAGTTTTCCCACATAAATTAGCATTGACTCATAAGCAACATCTTGTTGCTGAAACTCATTTCAAAAGCCACTGTTCCAGTTCTGTCATTTGATGTTTTCCTTTCTTTGTCCTGGAGCTGAAAATTATGTTAATTGTCTATAGTGTCAAGATTCACAGAAGTATTTCGTTTTAATCAATAGATAATACTAATAAAAAATTGTTTCTGTGTGAAGGCATAAGTAAAGTGGTGACAGTGGACATTCTGGGCAGCTGGCAACGCTGGTTAAAGGTGCGAGACCTGACAAAGGGGGTGACCTACTGCTTTCGTGTGCAGGCCAAAACCATTGGCTATGGCCCCGAGGCCGAGGCCAATATCACAGCGGGACCTGTGCAAGGTGTGTGAGCCGCTCGTGTTGCTTAACACAATACACAATGCTTACAGTAACATAGCTACAGCAGGTCCAAAAAAAATGCTTAATTGAGCGTGAATCAATAGGTGACATAAGCGTGGGCTCGCAGGACAGACAGAGCAAGGCTTCATTTCATGCTCTGCTTGCCTTTGTCCATACAACAATCCCTTGTAGTCATTAACTCTTATCTGCTGTGACAGTCTGAAATACATTTGAAAGGAAATTGCATTGAGGTTTAACAGTGTATCGACATGTTAAGGCAATAAAAAAAAAGGTTGCATGGTCTCATCAACATTTGCATTTTCCTTAATCATATCTGGTGCTACTGAAACTTTAACACATCATTTGTGGTCATTCAGAGATATGTATATACTTTTTTTATGCAGGATCTCCAGGATCCCCGCTCAAAACATCCGTCACGAAGTCTGGCTCTGGTCTGACCATCCACTGGATACCGGGAGACACAGGAACTGGCCACGTGACAGGTTATGTCATCGAGGCTCGCCCTTCAGGTGTGCAACCGTTATAGCATATACAAATACAGCATGAGGCTTGGTCATAGTCTCAGTCTCTATAAACTCTGTTACATATCTGATGGACATGTATATCAAGAACTTGGCCCCCGGAACAGAATATAGAATAAGCAACTGAGGTCTTATTAGGTTTTCATCACAAACATGTATTCATATCTTGTTCTCATCCAGTATTTATTATACCAAACGTAGCATAGCAGGCAGGAATGAGCAGACATGAGATGTAACAAGTTTCTGAGGGATTGCATGACATTTCTTTGTCTGTGACTGTGATTTTGTCCTGCAGACGAGGGATTATGGGACACTTTTGTTAGGCACCTGCCCCCCTCCAGCACCTCCCACATTGTGAGTCTGGAGAGACTACGCCACGGAGTCAGCTACCAGTTCAGAGTGCTGGCCGTCAACGAGCACGGCTACGGCGAGCCAAGTGCGCCCTCTGCTGCCATGTCAGGTAAATACTCCTGAGTGAGGCTCAATCCACAGGCTTTTCATTTGATTGTTTTATTTTGCATGCACAGAAAAAGCTCAGTCTGAAGCATCAAACAGCACAGACTTCATTTAGGGCCACATTGTGTGTAATTTACAGCAAAAATTCCCGAATTAAAATTTTCCAGTAAAGAGACTACAGTAAAGTGCAGTCGATTCTTATTACAGCGGGCTTATTCAAATTTCTTCTATTTCATTTGGACCACACTGCTCATTACTATTTACGGTTTCTTCATTTATCAACTTGAATTCAGCCTGAAATGTAAATTTGGAAATGTAATAACATGAAAAAGGATTTCAGAAAGAAGTCGTGCTGTGCGAAGAGCAGAGGGTTGGAACAGTGTGTCATTTGGAATGTAAAGTCAATGGCGCCTTGCAATTAGTTCAGGGTCAGGTTAAGCTTTGGAATTTATTTATTAATTTAGGTGTTTGTTTTCATCCTGCTGTTGCTGTGCATTCACATGAACCGTACACTGGACTCCTTAAGTAACTCCTTATCAGCAGTGATAAAGCCACGGCGACTGGTTTTTATACTCCAGAACATAAATAATAATGTTGTTTTTGCTCTCCCGAGTTATCACTAACTCGGCTAATCACGCGGCTGAGAAACTAAACTAAGCAAGTCTATGAACATTCTTGATATATTTATTCTTTATTCTCTTTTTGTTTTCTTTCTCTTTTTTTACCACTGAAAAATTGCAGAAATATAAAATACTAAGGGCAAATATACTTGGTTACAAGCTTCCTCTACAGTGACATGCCCTCAGGGTTTACTCACATATAAGTGACTATTTGAGAAAACATAATAATACATATGTTACTGTGGTTCTACGAGTGAGTGGAGGACTGACAGGCTGGTTTAATTTGGCGTTAGTGGAGGCTGTGTATCAAAGCCATCAGGAGGGTTTGTCCTGATAGAGCGCCTCACCAGGCAGTAACAGACAGCACTCTTTTTATTTATTTATTATTTTATTCTATTTTATTTATAGTTACGGTCACTCAAAGTGTTGATACTGCTCCCTGTTGTGTTTGATAATCACTTAGGTGCTGGCACGCTCCTTTAGTGACAATGAGAATCCCTCAACAGTCTGTTATTGTTCAGTAATGAGTATAAGAATAGCTCAGGTTCTGATACTGCTCACGCTTGAGAATGAGAAATACTTTTACTCTCCTCAGACTCTTTGTAGGAAGAAAATATGTACTCGAACAACACCTCAGAGTGTGTGTACGCTACTACAAACACCTGCCTTTGTGATATGGCTGAAAGGCACTGAGCTTTCAGCCAACATTGAAATGGTCTGCAAGACAATGTACGGATATTCTCTACCGGAGTTGCAAATGGTAGTACATACCCTGTATATGCGGGCAATGTGCGGCCATTTGCAAGTTCATGACTGCGTCTGTAATTGAGATAGCTCAGTCTTGCGTCAAGAAAGTACACGAGTTGAACCTTATGCCATTGAGCAGCCTACAACGCAGTCACATGGTACGTTTTGTGATTGACTTTAATCCTAGTGTGAAATCCTTGACATTTGTCTCATCACCTGCTGTTCGAACTCTCTGTCCACTACATATGTACAGTATATATACACCCACCATGGCATTGCAGGGACTCTAAGGTGACTTTCACACACTTTATGACCACCCCGGGACAAAAAGGTACCCCAAAGGGAAAGGTATGTGACCCCATTCATGCAAAAGCAGAGAAAGAGTTTGTATTCCACAATAATTTAAAGGAACCCGCCCAAGCACTACGGTCTGCATACTCCCTCTATTGTCTGTTTCTGTAGTTGAGACCTGCCAGGCTGCCATTTGGGCAAACTGTGCAACTATACGAATCATTTAACTGAACAAAACTTAATTAACTACAAAATTTAAACTTTTAACAAGGGCTCCTAATGGTAGCCTGCTGCCTCAGAACTGTTTCCTAGCTGCCTCTTGCACATTGTGTCATATGTCAGCTAACCATGTACTGTATGGAGAATGCTAACTGATTAATTCTGTCTGTTATGTCTATGGAATACCTCACTTGGTTAGTTTCAGAAAATAAAACAAGAAAGAATTATGTACTTCCCACCAAATCCCAGCATGATTAGTTGTAGTTTTGTGCACTTCACACCCACAGAGGTCAGTGGTATTACTGGGAACTGTTCTGAACTGCACTAGGTCGGTCACAGTAAATACTTATTTTAACCATCCATAGAAATAAATAGCAAAAAATAAAAATAAATACCACTGGAAAAGATTTTCACACAGAGTCATTAATGCAACCGCAGCAATGAAGTTTCACTGGAATTCACTATGTGAGTCGTTCAAAAGAATGATATTCAGAGATAATTGTCAGTATATTGGTGGACGTTTGTTCTATAAAGAGAGACTTTTTAAGTCTCCGTTTTGAAATATGCCTTTATTTTTCTTGACTGCAGTATCACCTACGGGAAATTCAGTGCGACCAATTAACAACAGAATTGACTTGTCATATTTATTGCTTGTCAAGCAAGTAAAGCAATGCGGTTCTTTTTGTCAGGAATTCATTAAACACTGCATTTCTATTGGTCAGTTTATCAGATCCAATGTTCCTATCGGTGCACTTTGTAGATAAATGGTTACTCACTGTAGTCCTTCTGTCGGTATGTAGAATAATTCCCATCCATCAAGGGAAAGGGACTACCAGAGGAGCACTGGAGGTAGTGGACTAACGGTAGTGGCATGGTAGAGTATGTCTCGCTGATATGAGTGTGTCAGATGAAGCAGTGTTAATGTGACAGCTGGATTGAGAATAGTGCACCCACCAAAAGTTTCTAGCCAATAGCAGTCCTATAGTTATATACGGACACTGATGAAGAGTAGATGACTAAATAGATGAGTAAGGCATTGAAAAAGTGAGCTATAGTTTCTAACTGCATAATTGCAAGGTGGATCAACAAGATACATAATAAAATGGTCAAAAATGTATATACTATCTAAAACAAATACACGTACCAGCATCACACACACTTCCATTGCTACAATCTATCCATCCATCCATCCATCCATCTTCTATACTGCTTATCCTACACAGGGTCGCAGGGATCCTGGAGCCTTTCCCAGGGAACTTGGGGCATATGGGAGGGGACACACTGGACAGGGTTCCAACCAATTGCAGGCCACAATCACACACACACCCTCCAGACAATTTGGAAATGCCAATCAGCTTACAACGCTATTGGATACCCAACCCTGGAAGTGCAAGGCAAACGTGCTAACCACTCAGCCACCATGCCCCCCACTGCTACGGTCATGTCAGTTTCATTGCTGCGCTGAGAATGGTCCACCATCCCAAATAATATTTGGCCATCAGTTGTCCTCTTGATGATCTCTTAACCATCAATGGATGTGGTAGATGAGGGCTGTATTGCAGCAGTGCTCCACTCTGTAATTGTGTAGTAGGTTTAGATGATAACAGGGCCAATAAATGTAGGTCCAAGGATAACACACCTAATAAACTTATTAAAAATATATATATATATTTTTTTATTATTGTGCACTTTGGATTAGTAAATCTTTTAGTCATTTTAAACTTTTTTTTTTTTTTAAACAGATGTTTGTGATTCGGTGTTTTCAAATTTGAGTCAGAAGGGTGAATCCTGTCACATGTTTCTTTGTGCACCAGCACAAAGAATCTCGACTTTTGTGTACTCATCAAAGGAATAAGGTTATCTGAGAGGGTCATCAATCTCCAGACTGAACCTTTCATACCACAGGCATCATCATCTACCTCTGAGCCCTTGTCAGTCCGTCTCAACGTTGTTGTCAACCAGTCAGCCAAACCTTTATCAGAAGATGTGTCCTTAGATCATTGGCATATCTGGGCCACTTTCTCTCCAGCTCTCTCAAGGGGAGATTCAAACACCATCACATTTTCTGTACTGCTTCTCCACATACTGCCAGCAATTCCCACGACTAATTTCCCCAGGAAATGAAATGTGAAACCATCTTCTGAAGGTGACTTCCATTTAAGCAATGCTGGAATAGACTGTGTTAGGAAATGTGTTTTGGGAGTGCCCTGTTATCAGTAGTTTCAGGTTAGATACTGAAGCTGATGTCATGGTTGTTATCTAACGGCTTTTTGTCTGACTGTCTACTAGAGATACCGGGGCTATAGCACTAGAGAAATGAGAAAATAATAGCTCCATTAAAGCTCCATGAAAGTACATGTTTACAGCTGTCTGTTAGAGATAATCAGCTTACTTACAGAGGAGAAATACAGTCCGATGTTTTACTGTCTTGACCATAGATGTTGGAATAGAAGGACGGCATTAATAATGACATATCCTCAAACAAAATGAAGTCAAGAGGCTCTCGCACTTAAACTATAGTCTGCTATTTAATGAATTTTCAGAGTAACTCTGTAATAAGCAGTTGAGATTCCACAGCATACATTGATCCAGCATACAGTCTATTGGCTCATGTTAGATATACTTATATCATTAACCAGGGTTGCCAGGTTTCAGTCGAATGTTCATAAACCACACAAAAGGTTTGAAACTAGCTAAAAAAAAATTCAGAGACACATGTTTCTTCTTTTTCTGCAGGAGAGGTGATTCACTCCATAATCCCGCTTTCCTTATTTCAGCCCTTGCAATCAATCTTACAATAGAAATGGTTCTGTACATCGTAGACACACTGTGTACACTTATGTTCCTCATTATTTACTATAAAACAAGGTCTGGCGGTCGCAGAGAAATTTTAAACGAGCCCAATTTGGAAATCCTGTCCTTAACAGTCCTGTCTACTGCTCATCTCTTGAGCATGGGGCAGTGTGATTCCTGCCCTAATAAGCCTCGTTTGTTGCAGTTCCCTTTTTTTTTTTATCCCTAGGTGCAGTAATAATTCTAAGGAGGTAAAAGGGGCAGTGAGCCCCAAGATTGTGAAACCTCTAGGAAGGTAATTAAATCCATTGATTGACTTATATCTGTCAAATAGGAAAGTTTCTTTTATTGTTCTTGGTCACTCAAAAGAGGTCATTAGTATTTCAGCATAAATTAAAACGTATGGAGTTGTGAATGAGAGTTTTATGAAAATTAACATTTGTTGAATGTCTGAATGATGAAGCCCAACCTGTCATTACACTTTCTTGAAGCAAGCAAGACACACTTAAATCTAGTTACTAAAATCAAGCAAAAAAAAAATCTGCCAGTGGGGTAAGCAAACCCGACACGGTAAGAATTCTTGAAAATAGCATAAATATCTAGTGACTAAAAAATGCGATTGGACCTTAAATCTAGACAAAAATACAAAAAAGTAAGCAAGTGGTGCTTATTACAAGCAAATAAAACTCAGTTATTCAAGATAGACTTACTTGAAATTAGTATTTTTGTCTCTTGATTGAGCTGACTTTAGAATTTATTCCTTAATCTAAGATTAATTATTAGCAAAAAAAAAGCTTACAATAAGCGACAATTTCTTCAAACAGCAAAATAAAAATGAGTGACTTTGTCTTAAATTAAGGTACCAGAAGTATTGTTGTTTTTTTTTTTTTTTAGCATTTTTATTAAACAGGGAAAAACTCTGCAACATAGTGTCAGGAAAAAAAAGCAACTGAATCTGTGTAAATAAGAACCATAAGTGTAACAATGGACAGAAGGCAAAAACATACGGACTATGAGAACGACTGTGGACTAGAACGTCTATAGGGGTGTTTATTGGGGGTAACACAAAACAGGTGTGAGTGATCAGTGGGACATGGGACATGCTGGGGCTGATGGGTAACGTAGTTCAGTGTGGATTTCCACATAACCATGACACATAGCTGCTTCATTGAAAAATTGGAAAAATTGAAGTGTGCAAGAGGTCTTACTCTTAAAATAAGGGAAATAATCGTGTTCCTCTGCTGGAAAATTATGCAAACCTTTGTTGTAACTTGTTCTTGGTTAAATCTAGCTTGATATTTGCTGGAAGATCTTGTTAAGACCAAGTTAGATATTTTCATAAAATGAGATTACCTTTCTAATGAAAAACATGCTCGATAAGATTTTTCTTACACAGAAAATAACTAATTTCCCAGAAACAGGGCTTGATTTACTTTCTTGGAATTGCTCTTATGCAAAGTATGGACACACCACCACAGTTTTTTGTGCCAATCTATGTGGCTGTTGTTTTTAAAGAAGAATGAAAAGCATTTTCCAGTACAGCACGAAATCAGGCTCAATCCAATCCAATCTTTCTCACTTCCTCTCCTCTCTCTCTCTCTCTCTCTCTCTCTCTCTCTCTCTCCCTCTCTCACCGCTCTCTCTCATCTCTCTCTCTCTCACCGCTCTCTCTCATCTTTCTCTCTCTCTCTCATCTCTCTCACTCTCTCTCATCTCTCTCTCTCTCTCACCGCTCTCTCTCATCTCTCTCTCTCATCTCTCTACTCTCTCTCATCTCTCTCTCCCTCATCTCTCTATCTCTCTCATCTATCATCTCTCTCATCTCTCTCCTTCTTTTTTGTGCATCTTTGCTCCCACAGCCCAGATGGACACCCCGTTTTATGAGGAGTGGTGGTTTCTGATTATCCTTGCTCTGAGTGGTCTGATTCTTCTGCTGATGATCGTTTTTGGGCTCATCTTGCACGGACAGAACAAGAAGTACAAGAGCTGTGGAACAGGTGTGACCAAGACCATGTCGTACAGATAAATCCACCTTATACTCAATTTCCATACACTGAGCTGCTGAATGTTGGTCTGTATTAAATGTTGATCCTAGTGGTGTTGCCGCGATGATGATATGCTAATCACCGCAGGTAAAGCTGTGTCCACGGTAGAGGAGAGGGTCACACTGGACAATGGAGGCTTCACAGCTCTGGAGCTGAACAGCAGACCTGTCCATGTCAAGAGCTCCTTCCTGAGGAAGAACGGCACCAGGTGAGAACTCCCTACCTCTTGTGTAGAGTCAATGTTTATTCTATAACCCCATTTCCACAACTCATTCAGTGTAGATTCCCAGTTTGGTCATATAGGTTATAGCATATTCACATATACAATTAATTAAATATATTTATTAAATAACCACCTTGTATAATTGAGTAGAATTATTCAGTAGTCCACAATGTCTTTCATTTTTCCAGGTGTGCATGTCTGAATATTGAAATTATGATTGAATTATGGGGGTGATTATAACAGGAGAGCGGGGGTGATTATAGCAGGAGAGTGGGAGTGATTATAACAGGAGAGCGGGGGTGATTATAACAGGAGAGCGGGGGTGATTATAGCAGGAGAGCGGGAGTGATTATAACAGGAGAGCGGGGGTGATTATAGCAGGAGAGTGGGAGTGATTATAACAGGAGAGCGGGGGTGATTATAACAGGAGAGTGGGAGTGATTATAACAGGAGAGCGGGGGTG
>JAFFST010044764.1:36143-52287 GCA_022414735.1 Noturus placidus | reverse complement strand
TGGGGTTCCTTGCTGGAGCTGCTACCCCCGCGACCCGATTACGGATAAGCGGTTGAGGATGGATGGAGGATGGATTTGTCACAAAGCGAAGCACCAATCATTTCTCTGTGAAGGAATATGTATGTGTGTGGAATCACAGCAGCTGTGTGGTTTAATATGTTATATTTACATTCATTCATTTGGCCGGTGCTTTTATCCAAAATGTTGACGTGAGGAAGAATACAATCCAATCATGTAGCTGTTAAATAAGTTGACAGTGACAGCACTGCAAGCACAAGACAGTTGTGTAAAAGAAAGAGAGAGCAACAACTGAAGTTGCAGTGTGTGCTGGTGTTGCAAAGTGTTACAAAAAAAAATGCCACAAAGCAGCCAAATGCTTATCACAAAGTTAGTTGCTGATAAATCTTCTACACGTACGGCTATGTACGTGTGTAGAATCAGAGATTACATTTATTCATTTGGCAAATGCCTTTATGCAACGTGGCCAAGTGAGAAAGAAGTTGGAGCTGACCTCCAAAATAACTCTGCGTTCACACTTGTAAGTGACAAGTCGCTCGTGTCGCTTGTAGCTTGTCTCTTGTGGGTGTGTAGCAACTCATACTTTTGTCTGTTGTGGCAGTGCACTGTGCAGTGGATTTGCAAATTAACAAAGCTAGCTAACTGTACTAGTGCCAAACATTCACCAGAGGCACCAATAATCTGTGCTGCTTCTTTCCAAGCTTTATTTGTCTTTGTTTCATAGCCTCATTATCCCATCCAGAATGTTGATGGAGGATCTGGTCTGGATGTGGTCTATAATGTAATGATGACCTCTCTTCTTCATGGCATTTGGATTTGAGATCAAAAGATGAATATGAGATTTTAGAGTTTAGAGAGTTGTTATTTCCTGGTATTTATATGTAGACGTGTTAATTAAATGACATGAAACACATCACATTTTGTATCAGACCACCCGATTTTGTAGACAAGCAAAAATATTGGAACATGTAAGTGACACGGTGTTTCTTGTTACCCAGGTGTGACCTGTTAGATTGATTGTTTAATCAATAAATAGGTCTGAACATGTAGTCTTGGTTTAAGCCTTCAGTTTCACCTGAAAAGACTGCATTTGTTGTTGAAAATTATAAGCCAACATGAAGTTCAGAGAGCTGTCTAAGGGAGAAAAGCAAGCCATTTTGAAACTGTGAAAAGATTGAAACTCAATCAAGCCAGTGCACAAACATTGGGCATAACCAATACAACAATTTGGAATGTCCTGAAAAAGAAAGAAACTGTACACTGGTGTGCTGAGCAATAGACACCGAATGGGTTGGCCAAGGAAAACAACAACAGTTGATGACAGTAACATTGTGAGAGCTGTGAAGAAAAACCCAAACACAAAAAAAAACAGTCAGTGACATCACCAACAACCTCCACAGGGCAGGGGTGAAGGTATAACATTCCACTGTTTGAAGAAGACTGAGAGCAGAAATATCGAGGCCATACCACAAGATGCCCTCGTCAGCAGTAAGAATCAGAAAGCCAGATTGGAATTTCTAAAGAAATAAAGAGACGAGCCAAAAATGTTCTGTAACCAAGATGAAACTCTACCAAAGTGATGGACAGTCCAAAGTGTGGAGAAAGAAAGGATCTGCTCATGATCCAAAACATGCAAGCTCACCTGTGATACATGGTGGAGGTAGTGTCATGGCTTGGGCTTGCACCGCTGCTTCTGGTACAGGTTCACTAATCTTTAATGATGATGGAACTCATAATTGCAGCAGCAGAATTAATTCAGAAGTTTACAGGAACTTTTGTCTGCCAATTTACAGAGAAATGCATACAAATTAATCAGGAGGAACAAGGATCCAAAACACACTGCCAAAACAACAAAGGACAACAAAGGAAACAGTGGAAGGTTTTAGACAGGCCAAGTCAATCAACAGACCATGAGCAGGATCTCACCTCCTGAAGAGGAGACTGAAAGGAGAAACCCCGAAACAAACAACTGAAAGCGGCTGCGGTACGAGCCTTGAAAATCATCATAAAAGAAGAAACCAACAATGTCGTGATGTCAATGAGTCAGTGCAAGCAAATATTAAAGGAGACCTATTTTAAGCCTTTTTACAAGATGTAATATAAAACTAAAGATCATTTATTTATTATACAATGCTGAAAATGCCCCTTTTGGGTGGAAGCAAAAAACACACAGTTTTCGTGCCTGTCTCTTTAAATGCATATGAGCTGCTGCTCCCGCCCCCTTTCTGGAAGAGAACATCTCCTGTGTCTAATATTACATTAGTGGGAGAATGTTTTAAGAAACTCATTCACGAAGCAGTCTGGTGTAAAATGCACAAAACCTACACAGTTTTCAAAAAGACACAATAAAGGTGCACAATAAAGGTGTTTTGGGGTTAAAAATAAAAATAAGGACGTAGCCCTGGTCTCCATGAATACAGTCAGACATGGTCATTTTAGCCACATTAAATGCTAAATTGGCTAATTTTCTAAAAAAAAAAACTCATTCAGAAAGACGATTTGAAAACATTCACAAAATATAAGGTGCGATACTTATTTCTTCTAGATATGAGGCTTAATCATGAACAGTTGTTGCTGATTCATGCTTGAGGATCAAGTTTTTAGCAAATCCTGCCTTGCATTGACTCTCGTTCACAAAGCAGTGTGGTGTAAAATTATTTAAGTTTATTTTGGGGGAACATTTCCTTCTTACAGCCAACAACAGAACAAACAACTTTCGATGCTGAGACATGTTTCTTATCACTGTAGCGGCTCCAGCGCAGGGAACACGGTAGACTGTGTGCAGCTCACTCAGGGGAGGAGCTATGCTAATAGGGCAGAGTCCCTGGGTGGGGCTTAATCCAACATGACATCACATTAGGGCGAAAATGAAAACAGCTCATTTTGAGACCCTGTTTATGATTTATTGGGAATATATATATATAAAAAAAAAGGAGTGTGTGGATTTTTACCATTATAGGATGGTTGTGTACACACTGGCAAACCCATTTACATTCAAACACCATTTAAAAGTGAATTTTTAAATGTTTAAATGTTATTTCCTTTCATTTACTTCAAGACTGTACTTTAGCTTACCTCAAAATTGTGTGGTCTGATACAAAAGGTTCTCTGTTTCATGTTGTGTAATAAATCTAGATGTAAATACCAGGAAATAAAAGCTGAAATCCTAAACTCTCATCTCATATCCCTCGTTTGATCTCAAACCAAAACGTCTTTGGTGAATAGCACAATCATATGAATTTGGCCTTGCCATTCCAATAGTTTCAGAGGGGACTGTACCTCCCTAATCAGCAAGCTAAATGTGACAGTGATGAGGACAACCTCCCTGAGATGACATGAGGAGGATAACTTCAGAGGAAGTTATAATGCATGAATAGGTAATGATAGAAACAATGGCCTCATTTATCAAGTAGGAGCACTTACACAAGAAATTTGGTATTCATGAAAATCCCTTCATTTCGGAAAAACTTTCATATCCTACTCGTGCTCCTGAGCGTGTAAATTTAGGCATAAGAAGACTAGCTAATGTAAAATACAGTTTTCCTGTGTGACATTCATATGATCACCTGGGTACAGTGTAGATCTTTTTTCCTCTCCATTTTCATGTCAAACCATTTTTTTTCCCACCTTACTTAATTCACACCTAAGTCATCTTTTCTCTAATTTGTCTCTAGAGTTTGACCTTTTCATGTGCTGCCAAACTGTTAAATATTTTTAGCATATAATTGAAATAACTGGTACTTCTACATTTCTGCCTTTTCTTTCACCATTAGTGGTTATTTCATATTTCCAGCCTACTGTGTGCTTTTGTGAGCGTCACTAAATGCAAATGAGCTGTGTCGGGAACACGGTTTGCACTTTACGGGTAATCGACATACACACACAATCAGCGTTACCGAAACTTTTGCAAATCTGACAGAAATGTTTCGTTCAGTTTGGCAAACATTTACACACAACTTTACTAATCAAACTGATGAGGTCCAATATGTGGAGAGATTTGCTCACGCTCATGCTATTGGTATAAACAAAATGGCCTTTTGTTGTTATAAACATTTCCAAAACAAAAGATATACATTATGTATAATATGAAAAGCAAATTGGGTCATATATTCAACTACATTCTGACATTGAAACGACACAACCAAGTAAATCAATTAAATCTATTAATTAGGAAGAATCCCCTGATCCAAGACCTAAAGTTGGTGAAGTGACTGAGATGACCTTGCTTAGAGAGTTGCATGGGAATTATGGGTAGAAACCGGAGCCTGGTCTTCAGTCAGTCAAAGGGAGGGGAAGCGGAGCAGAACGTGCTGTGTTGTTTAACCCAGTCTTTGAAAAACCTGATATAGTTGAAGTGTGAAAGAGTCAGCATCTGCTAACAAATAAAATCAGACGTGATTGGCAGGCAGCAGTGCTGCAGCGCCAAACCATTAAAGTGTCATATTACCCAGCGGTCTCATGCTTGGAGACAGGCGGATTGCTCTGCATCTACTCCATGAGCACCTGCACTATGAGGGAATAAAAGGGTTTACACCATCATAATGCTACATACTCCAACACCAGAGAGGTAGACGACACATGGAAAAAAAAACACAAAGAACACAGACTTTCAGTATTATGTATATGCAATATAAGAATAATTTTATCTTATCCATATTCATGGAGCTAATTTGAACCTAGCAATTAAAAGAGAAATCAATGTGTTTTGCTACACTTACCAGGTGTATTTTCAGGAGATGAGCTCTTTGTTTTGGGCCCCCAGGTGTACACCCTGATAATAAAACGGGAATGATGAATGGAAGTCTAAGGGACTGCGAATGTGACTCATGAAGCAAGTGATGCAAGCTAACGGTGATATCACAAGGAGAACAGAGTGCTCGCCATCTGCTGCCCTTTCACAAACGCACACACTCATGCACGTGCACACCTGAGGGTCTGTGTGTGATCTCATGTTACACACTGACAGGTTTGTCAGTGGTTGTGTGTCTTCCAGATGAAGAATCGAGAAATCCGAGACCAGCATTAAAAGGCAGCCGTCATAATACGGGCTATGGCTCATGTAGAACAAAAAGAATCTTTACTTGACCCTGAAATGCTTAAGACAAACAAAAGAATTTGGAGGAGAAAAGAAAATAGCCGGCAACATCATCAAATATCAAACATAATAATGAGGAACTGAACTTGGTACTGCAACAAATATTCCATTATATGTTTCTTTTTTCTTTTTACATGAATAATAAAATCTTAACAAGTGGGTGAATACAGTGTTTTTTTCCCCTCATGGAAATTGTAAATTTAATTACACCTAGGAATGTGTTCAGGCTACCAGCTGTTCATCACTGAGCCCTGTGAGGTTTTTCACATGAAATTTAATAGTGATCTAAAGGGTTTCAAAGATAACAGTAAAAACCCAACAGCAGGATATCACAGTAACAAACACAGTGATGCATAATACATCACATCAATGTATGTCATTAAGAATGAAAAAGGAAACATTACATTTTCGTTAAAATGAAACAAGTGACATTACATCAATAGACACTATGTACATTTATACATATTTATAAATACTGTATGTGCACTCACATGCTAATATGAGGGCCAGTATTATAGTGTTTTACGAAGCTAAAACAACACAAAAATAAATCCATACAATTTTGAGCATTTTCTGTCAAACTGGACACATCAGAAACAACTACTACATTATTCAGAAGTGTGAATAAAATGAAGATATCAATAAAATCAGTAACTGGTCATACAAACATCACCTGAGTGGGTTTAATTCCTAAATGCTACACTGGTGGATTTTAAAGCTGCATTACTGACATAACTAAATGCTCAACAGTTTATTGGGTTTCCTCTTATCATGTGTATGGTTTGTTAATCAGTTTCCCCATAAGTAACGTCAGTCAAGCACATCTGCTGGATAGTCTTCAGTCATGTGTTTCCCATGTCACACACACACACACACACACACACACACACACACACACACACACACACACACACACACACACACACAGTCCCTCACACCTACTGTCTCAGATGCTGCAAGAGTTGAACAAGTTCAATGACGCATGAATGTTCCTTCAAGATAATGACAATAGCACACATGCCCAAGTCCTGCTTTTCTCTCCCTGCTGTCTCTACATGGGAAGAAGAAATCATTCAGAGGCTGATGAAATCATGGCTTGCTTGTGGGATGACAAACACTGCGTGCTAAAAAACTTCCTCCTCTTCGGCTTCACAGCCATATTCTGGAAAAATAAGCAAAACTCCTGAATTTAATTTCAGATATTTAGTATTAATTTCATCTGGATTTAGTAATAAATAAAAAGGTTTATAATATAAGATTTAAAAATTGGCGGTGCTTTCTGGGTGGGACGGATGGCATGGCCTCTCTCCGCTGCCAATCACAGTGACACTAGCCAATTGTGGGATTGTATGTGGAGGGTGGCAGATAGCATTAATTATAAACAGATAATACATTTTTTTTAGTATGTGCAATAAATATGCTTCATTTGCCCAAAAAAATAACTTGGCATTAAAACTGTAATTTCACTTTAAAATAAAGTATGTACTGTTCTTTGACTTTCATGAATTGTGTGTTGTTTTATTATGTGTTGCTTTCATATAATTTCCCACGTGTCAATAAAGTGAACTGAACTCAAATGAGCATTTTCCTCAGATTACCCAAATTAGAAATGGCATCGAATTTTCTCTTATTTTCTTTTCAGATTTACAGATTAATAACAGTGCTCTATATGCTCCCTATTCAAGAACTGGTGATGTGCTTTTGCCTATTGTTTGCAGGCATATAGCTGACTGTCAAATGTCTCTGTTTGAGAAATTATGACGGAAATCAAATCAAGGGAGTCCTTAATCTTGCCTTGATCTGGGTTTCACTTTTATTTAGACTTCTTGGCCCTTTGACCTTGGTTTTGGCTATCAATTTGTATTGGACTCAACGAAGGTGATCTTGACTACAGCCCTGTGATCTATGAATTAAAGACAATGTGGGGAAAGTGAAATAAAGATGACACTGCCTGCTATCATAAATGGTGAAGATCTTCATAAGTACTCAGATAATCTACTGATTATACATACAGTCAGTTGTTTGTTTTAAACGTATTTCTATCATTTAAATCTATTTAAACAATCCACCAACACTGACTTATATACATAGAAACTACCTTAATTGTTTCATTCAATCTGGAAATTGAACAGACATTTTGATCATTAACTGTAACTTCATCACTGCTGAACCTGTGTTGCTTATACTGACCGTTCCCTCCCAGAAGCTTCATAGCACTGAGGCAGGGCTCTTCCACCTCTTCGTCCTCCTCTTCCTCAGTGGGCTCCTCATACGTCACCGGGCCACTCTCTATGACTAGAGGAGAAGTAGGGGCAGGGGGAGTCTCAGGGGTCACTGGAGGCCGCATCACAGCATTGGGTACAATCTAAAAATTACAGGAAAGAGAATAGCTTACAGTATGTTGATTTTTTTTTTCTTTTTAACATGCTTGTAGTGACCTTCAACAAACCTTGCATTAATCAATGATGGGCTGAAGCCAATTTTATTCAGCGCTCTGAGAAAACATTCACTAAAATCAATGACGCCGAGCAAGTCAGCAATAGTGTAGAAAAGAAACGAATGAGGGGAAACTGGATCGCTGCCAATTATGAGGTATATATGTATTCAGTATCGACTACTTCAATATCCATAAGGAACAGTAGAGGAAAATACAGAGACAAGGCATGGAAAAAACAGAGAGAAAGTAATAGAAAGGGAAAAAAAACGTATTCGTGAGAGAGGAATCACTGCCTGGGGATGCGAGAGACCTAATTAATGAATAATGTTGTAGAAAAGTAAAGATGAGTATGGAAGTATAAGCTAATTATAGCTGGCATATATGACATGAGGTTTGTCTCTAGGCAGTCTCCCTATAGGATTGGTAGCAACAGCAGGGTTCTGCTTCAGAAGCGTCCCCTCTGCTGGCCTCAAAGAGAGCATGTCGCTCTGCAACGGGTCCGACCTCAACTGAGTTAACCCTGACTTGGATCAATCAAACAGGCAGCTATGGAATCTCTAGGACTCGTTAAATTGAACGTGAAAAGAATGTGCATGGCAAATACTCTAGGTAAATAACTTAGATACTAAAATGAAACAAATGTGAAATTGTAAACTTGGCACTATATGTACTCTTATATGTTGCAGCATGGACCTGCTGACATTTTCTCCCATTGTGTACAGACATATCGCTGGGACAAAGTTGACATGACAACTTCAAGAAACACAGTAATAGATATCTTTGAGAGCTTCTCATAGTAAGTCACACTGCATTTACATTTCCCCCCTAGACCTTTCCTTGTGAAGGAGAGAGCAGTCAGATAAATGCTCATGATTGTTTGTTGATGGTGACTCCTTTCCAATTCCCTCACAGGAACACATGCAGTTATGTAACACCAATTCATTTTGCTGTCTCTCTTCCGCCAATCAGAGCAGCCACTCCACAGCAACCAGGACAGGACCAGGAGGTTGCCTAGCGACGGCCCAGTTGACCCCCGCCAGCATTCTGTGTAAGTGTGTGTGTGTGCTCTTTCTCTATGCCTGCACAAACCTCTCCCCCATTTCTCCCTCTCATTCTCTCTCTCTCACAGCACAGCGTCAGACTTAAATACAGGTTAACCAGATCCTAATCTGAGTGTGCTCAGGTGTACTAAAAGTGTCAGAGCAAAACAGCTAATTGTTCAATCAATCAATCAATCAATCAAACCATGACAGTAGATCCTGGCTTCAGAATAAATATGAATTCCACATAAAGTGCCACATGATTACTGAGAGCGATGTTTCACAGGACTCTGGGGCTATAGTTGGTTTATATAGGTGTTGGCTAATATTTTATTCCGTAATTAGCTGCTAAAATAAAAATAAACTACCTCTATAACAGAATATAGGACATGTCCTTATAAACGAATTGACATTTTAGTATTTGCTTTGTATTGTATAGTGAAAGCTCACGTCCGTACTACCAGTCTGAATAGTTCCTCACCTTTGTAGCTGCCCTTTTCTTCTTGGGATTTGACGATATAAGGGGGCGGAGCCTGAAAAAGTGCAAAGATAAAAACATATCATTAACACATTCTTACAGAGGGAGATTCACATCTACAGGGTTAGATTTGTTTCAGTTTAAAACCACTCTGCTCTACCAGTTCCATCCACTCTGTCACCGGTAGAAGGACAAATCACGCAGCAGCACGCACGTTTTGCAAAGACATAATAACTGTGAAACATCCCACGGAAACAGGTAACCCCAGTAGAAACTTCCAGATTCCGTCCCACTTCAGACTGAATGCATGAAATAACCAGAGCAGTGGTGGATTCAGTTTCTCATCACCGGCTGCGCACTACTCTTCGAAACTAAGTTAAGCATTCCGTCTCATCCCTCGCCTCCTCCTGCACTGCAGATTATTCAAGCCTGGCACTTTGTTAAGCCCAAGAGCTGCACCACTGGGTGAAAAGACACCCCCGGCACTGATGAAATACTTAGCTTACATCTGCCAGGAATCGCATTTCGACATCAAACATCCTGCTCTATTTAAGGCTAATATTAAAGAGACTGTTATGAAAAGTTAATTAGCCTCGAGGGAGAAGAGAAGCAGGAAATGACGGAACAATCTGGAGAAAATGACCTTGATGTGTGCCTGTGCGGCTCCTGTGCGTGTGCAGAGCTGGAGAGATCTTGAGAGGCTCCAGAACAGAACGTACAATTTACGTCTCATTTAGAACAGTCCAAACACATGAAGCCTACATGGAAGTAGATTAGATTTGTAGAGCAAAACAATAGTAGTCGGTAGTGCAAGTCTGAGAATCGATTTTGAAAGCAGCAGTGGTGGAAAGAATCGTACTGTGAACTTCAGAGAAGTTTACATTTAAATGAAAGAGAAGTGTAAAGTGCGCCTGGACCAATTTAATATATGTTTAAATGTCATGCATAATTAAGGAATACACACCACGGTCATCTACACACATGTCCCTGTCACACATGAAACAAAACCAATGGAAATGAAACATACATTAACTATGAAGGGGTCAAATGTGAATGGAAGTGAGAACTGAACTCCTGCGATGGGGCAATCAGCTGCACTTTGACCTCGTACCAGTTTCTGGGAAATTATGATGCAAGCAGAATGATGACCGATGCATTACTGGGAAAAGGATGGCATGTTGGTTACGAGTTATCCGAGAACACACTGATACATTTTGATACAACTGTTTAAAAACTTTAGCTTGTAGCAGAAGAAGGAGGATAAGTCTAAAATCAGCAATGAAGGGGACAGGTATGCCTCTGCCACCAGCAAGTCTCGTCCTTCAGGTTACTGATTTCATCCATCCATCCATCCTCTACCGCTTACTCCTTTACTTCCGGTCACGGGGAACCTGGAGCCTATCCCAGGTGGCATCGGGCACAAGGCGGGGTACACCTGCAGGGCACATCGCAGGGCACAATCACATACACACTCACACACCCATTCATTACACTACGGACACTTTAGACACGCCAATCAGTCTACCATGCATGTCTTTGGACTGGGGAGGAAACCGGAGTACCCGGAGGAAACCCCCGACACACAGGGAGAACATGCAGACTCCTCACACACATGGCTCGAACCCTGGACCCTGGAGGTGTGAGGCTAACGTGCTAACCACTAAGCCACCGTGTGCCCCAGGTTACTGATTTGTATTCATGAAATATCCTAAAAATTTACTTCAGACAGGAAGGAAGCTATTGATAAAAAAGATATTTCAGTCATCTGACCTTGCCGTATCTTCAACCCTCATTGGGTCAATTCCAAACGCTAACCACTTCATCTGCTAGTTACAATGGTAATTTCATATATATCATACAAACACTCAACCACTCGTTCTCGAGCTCGCGGATAGATGGACAGACGGATGGACAGACAACCAAAACATAATGCCTCCACCACCTTCTGGTAAAGAAATAGAGCAGTCTCTCCAGGAAACTCCACAATATTCGGAGGAGCGTGAAATTTTTCAACATTACCACAAATTTTCTGAAGATTTCTTTGCCAAGATGCGTCATGTGATGTCATCACAAGGTGCATTCGGCCAAAACCCTCTTCAATTCACATGTGTCGAACATGAGCACAGTTAAAAGTACTGTACACAGGCGGCTGTGGCTCAGGTGATAGAGAGGGTTATCCGCTAATCGTAGGGTTAGCGGTTCGATTCCTGGCCCACGTGACTCCGCATGCTGAAGTGTCATTGGGCAAGACACCCCCTTCCGATGGCACGTTAGCGCCTTGCATGGCAGCTCTGCAACCATTGGTGTGTGTGAGTGTGTGTGTGTGTGTGTGTGTGTGTGAATGAGTCACAGTGCAAAATGCTTTGTATAAAAGCACTATATAAGTGCAGACCATTTAAAAAGGTCTCATTTTACCAACAAACATCACTTGCAAAATAATTTTGCAATTCAATTTCGCCAATCCGAGTAGTTTTCCACAAAAAAGCACAAAATAAACTGCGAAACCCTGTATGGACTGAGAACTATTCAGATATATCGACTGAGAAATATTGAGAGATTTCATGGCCAATATTTCTCTGGCAAATGAACAACACAGAACACAATGCAGTCATTTAGGAGTCAGTCACCTGCAGACTCATAGCGAATGATGTAATTATAGAAAAACCACAGGAGATATGCCAGTCCATTAAAACCATTGTATGCAGGATTTGTTATAGCCAGCATCCTGTGTAACGGGATAACGCAAAGCCCAATCATTAGCAGTATACCAGCAATTTTCCTGATTTGGAGTGTCAAAATAAAAAATGGCCACATGCCATAACCATCTCTCTTAATTTACTCACATCCCAACAACAGCGTAAGCCTGGGCGGTGACTGGGCCTCCCTGCTGAGCTCTCCCAGAAGACTTGTGAGAGTGCTTTCCTGGCTGATAAACGAAAGTGTCAGTAATTAATCAGCTTAAGGAGAGGAGGAGGATGACGAGATGTAGACTGAGGGCTTGCCGAGCAGAGGGGCTTCCATTTCCTTGTGATTCATTAAGCAAGGCAGCTCGCACCAGCCATCTGCCAGATACAAGGCAAGCTAAGTCTGGCCTGCTTTGGCCAAGGCTACTCTATGAAGTGCTACTGGTGTGTGGAACTCTGGCACTGACCCCTACAGTAACGGTGGCTTTAAGGTTACCCAACACAATACCGCAAAACTCTCAGACTGAGGATCTGGATCCTATAGTGGGCTGCAACTAACACAATTACCAGCGTGAGTGAGCGACAGCAGGCAGTTGGCCTCTGGGCAGAATGTGAAGAATAGCTATCGACTGCTTCTGCTCAGAGGGAGTCAGAAGTGTATACAGTCTCTTAGCACTGGGCTTGTGAGATAGCCCTTAAAGACGTAAATGGGAGTATCACCCAAATGCACTGGGCATTACAAAGGAGTGGATATGCTTTTAATCATTTTTCTAGTGACCTTCCATTCCATAGAGCAAGGCAGTGAAGTAAGAATCGACTACAATCAACAGAAATGGGATCTGAAAAAGCTTGAAAATCAGTGAGAGCATCTGCCAATGCACTCAAACTCTGATTACTGTAATTTATCTCATTTTAAAATTAAATTCTCCAAACACATCTGTAGTTACCTAGAATAACTTCATATACAATGACATCTATGTAGTGGGTTAATCTTTCATTCGACCAGAAAGTGTCCTGAGTCAGAAATCACTTTTAAAGAAGCGCGCTGTCAAACAAGCAAACTTATCTGAAGTGAAAATCAGTTCAACGGATACAATAGCGGTCCATAAGGTCTCGTTATATGCCTTAGTGCTGTTCTTTTAGAATTACATTCCTCTTAAGGAAATGTATAAAACACACAACAACCGTAAACCTCTAGCTTATACCATAAACCTATCATCCTGTCAAGTAGGTGTCTTCCATATGAGCCGTCAGGAGTTGGCCTGCAAGCACTCGGATTGACAAACAGGGATTTGGACGATGTACATCTGCTGATAATAGCAGGATCGTTATAATGCTACGCTCTATATAAAAGTAAAGCGTTGGAATTAATGAGGTATTCTCATTGCCAATTATGACCTGCCTCAAGCAGTGATCACCTTATACGGCAAAGCCACTAGCGCCTCTATGGAAGTGCCTCGTCACAATGGACCTATCATTTCCAAGGACAGAGGCTTGATAACATGATGTAAAATAGCCAGAATTATTTAAGAATTAAACTGAGGAATAATAATAATAATAATAATAATAATAATAATTTATATAGCGCTTTTTACAATGGTACATTGTCTCAAAGCAGCTTTACAGAAATATCATTTTTACATTTACAAGCGACTTACTAATGAGAGCACATTCACACACCAATGGTAGCAGAGCTGCATGCAAGGTGCTAACTTGCCATCGGGGGCAACTTAGGGTTCAGTGTCTTGCCCAAGGACACTTCGGCATGGGATCACCCGGGCCGGGATTCGAACCACCAACCCTACGATTAGTGGATTAGTGGACAACCCGCTCTACCGACTGAGCCACAGCCGCCCTAATAGACAATAGACAAGGCTGGTCAGCTCAGTAAGACAAACAAACAAAAAAACAACAACAACCACCACCCAGAATCCAGCAAATGTTCTTTTATGTGCTTAATGGAGCGAGGCCACAGAAGCAAGATGTTTGTTCGGGGAGTACAAAGCCACTATAATTCTTAAGAAATAAAAGAGTTGTGTTTAGATGGCATCTTGAGGTGAGGTTCTAAATGTGACTACTGAACTCTGACCATTCACTGTACATGCTTTCTATTGTTGTGGTTTTTTATTTTCTTGTGCCGGCAGGGTTTGGCTAGGCCGGAGCACATGCGCACGTGAGATCCCACAATCCCTGTGGGCTGGCAGCTCACACAAAACAGAGCCAAACAGGAGTGACATACCATATAGAACCCTTTGCCAGCTCCCATGCAGTGCGGATGCATTAACAACATTTGAGCTAGGTGTGAATGACAGTGGAGTGTGAAGGACACATTGGCAAATCAGAGTTTGTCAGAATGTTCTTGCGAAGCATACAAAGGTCACGCTAAAGGAAAACCTCGTTAAATTCAACTTCTAAGTCTCGCCCTGCGCTTTTATAAAATATTATAATCATTAGATAATTAGCAGGACGACATCAATTTTCGTTCAAAGACGGCCTCTACTATAGGGAGAGGGTTCAATCCGCTTTTCACATAAAAGACCACGAAGGTCTAATGGATTATCTTTCCTCAACAAAGTTGGTGAGAATTCCACATGGATCCGCTAAACGCTCACATGTTATCCAATGCAATGCCAGGAAAGCCCCACAGTAAAAACAGTATGCAGCATAAGACATCACATGCAACCGATAAAACATAAAATGTGAGTAAAAATAAAAACGACTTCACCAATGACAAATTACAGTGACCATATTGAGAGACTATACTATTCACCAAGAGAATAGGTCTGTCCTGTGTGCCGGGTCCATGACTTAGTTTGTGTTGCATCGGGACAGCCACAGACAGTGCTGAATGCTTACTTGCTTGCTGGGCCGCCCTGGTGAGGGGAGGGTGGAGGAAGGGGTGGGAGGGTGCGCCAACCTGATGCCAGGCTGCCTTCCTGCTCCCACCCCAAGACAGATGGCAAATGAGCTGGCTAATGGAATGGAAAGCACGCAAGATATATTTATCCACTTAATGATCAATCCCCGTGTTGCCATATCATCAATAATGTTCTATACGGCAACAGATACGGTGACACACAGCGAGACAAAGCAAAATGACAAAGAATTAAACACACTAAGAAATCATTTATTAGCTCTTTATACAACCATCTTACAGAATATAGACTTACAAAGGAGTAGGCTCCTCCATATTTTCTTCATGCAGCAAAGAAAGTTCATTTGAAGTTCAATAGAAATGAAATAACATCGTCCTTCTCTTTCCTCTATGCCAGTCTTGTGTCACATTAACCACAAAGCAGACATTAATATTTCAATCACTAAGCCAACTGTAAAGTAATATCGGAGTTCAGGGTCGTTGTAGAGGGAAGTTAAAGATTCCAGATCAAACTCTTCTAAACTTTGTGGGCTTTGTAGGTAGACAAACACTTTTAAGTGGCTCTCGCTGTGAGCTCAGAAACCTTGACACAGCTGAAACGGTTTTTGTGGATGAGCTCTGTACTCCTGCAGGGCCCATTTTGCCAGCCAGTCAATAAGGCATGTCAATGAACTCTGACAAGGGGAAGTAATAATTCTGTTGATCCAATATTGCATGTCAGTTGAGACTGCATGAACACAGAATACAAAATACTAAATGCAGACTGAAGGAGAACCTAAAATTGCAGATCATATTTCCTTAAGGGGGACACTGTTTAAGTGATAGTAGCGGACCATTCTGAAACATGAGGCTTCAATCGCTTCAATCAAATAAATGACTAGGCTGGAGCTCCAACTGATAAGAATATATTAAATCACATGTGCTATTGCTCTACCTTGATCCGTATTATGTGTTCCTATCTTTTGTTAGCTGCTGGTTGCTATGATTTCCCTGCTTGCAACAAGCTAGTGCCATAAAGCCACATAAACACCATAGCTAGCCACAAAACGCCCAGTTTGACCACAATTCAGACGTCTCCCTGTACAAATGGGATATCTCGCTCATGTAGATTATAACATATATTAGAACTGTAGTACTGGGTGAATACTTGTGTATACTTATATATTGTTTTCATGCAGTGCATCACTAACAGCGTTGAGCTGAAAACAAAGTTCTTCACAATTTCTGCTGTTTACTGAACAGGCTTGAAGTGTTTAACATACCAAAAGACAACACTGAATATCAACAGCACAATATATCTAGCACGTCAAACCCTCTAGCAGCTTCGAGAACATCATCAGCCGAAAGTAGGAACAAATATACAGAACTAAAATGTGCAGAAGTTCAGAAAAGAGGTTTGATGGTTGGAGTCGGTGGGGTGTCATATCTCACTCCCATCACTGGTCACAATTTTAATTAATTTAATTTATCAATTTGTATAGCGCTTTTTACAATGGTACATTGTCTCAAAGCAGCTT
>JAFFST010044764.1:10802-31658 GCA_022414735.1 Noturus placidus | reverse complement strand
TCACACCTCTGTATATATATATATATATATATATATATATATATATATATATATATATATATATCTTTCATTACTTGATAAGTTTGTTGGCAATGGGGTCATCAGTCACCATAGAAAACAATTTGCAATCTACATGTTTATGTTCCCCTGAGAAAACTGTGTAATACAACGGCAACATCCAGCTGTTATAAGAATGTCGTTCCCATCAGCAGGAAGTGGCTCCCTGACTCCTACTACCATGCATCCTCCAGACCAGAAGACCACAGCCCACTGATAAATCACCTCCTTAAACAATAGGAAACTCTATGTGGTGAAATCTGGTCTAAAGCATTTTGGGTCATAGGTGAGGTATGAAATGACCCACAGAATAAAGGCCTGGCCAGTGGCCACAAAGTGAAGTTTAGCTAGTTAAAATGTTGCACACAATCCCAAGCTTCCTTTTATGCTCTATTTGTGCCTCTTCTTCTTTGAAATCCATGCTAATCTGGATGTCTCCCTGCTCCTTCCAAGAGGAATTTTCTTGTGTATCATCCCTTTCATGCTGGCGAGCATGGCCACTGAGGCTCTGTCGAGGGGAGGGCAAAGCCTTCAGAGACATAATCTGTCACAGTCTCAATGTGTCTTACAGTCTTATTTCTATGAGAAAACCCAGCACCCTTTCCGCTCTGGTTACTAGCAGGGGGTTGCTTCAGGGATTTGGTGACATGGAGCTTCACCAGTATTAACCATGTGGCATGCTCCACTATTGGTTGCTTTTAAATGATGTCTGAGTTTAATGGCTGAAAGCTCTGTGCTGAATCTGCTGTTGTGGGGGATGAGTAGCCAAACCCATAATGCAGAATGAGCAATGCTGGACGCAAAGCTAGTGCTGACTGGAAACAATGACATTAGCTGTGGTAAATGTTGCATTTCCACTTCGGAGTAAGAAGCCTTGTAACAGTCTGTGAAATGCATCAGGCTAACCTTGTACTTGGGTCATTTGGAGCTATGTCCAACAACATCAATATCATGAGAATGTGATGCAAAGCTTACTGAACGCCCCCTGTCGAAACACACACACACGCACACACACACGCACACACACACACACACACACACACACTCTCTTACCCATATTTTCTCACCTTACTGTAATATATCCTAATCTCAAACCATGTTGTCATTATGCAAGAAAGCCACACAGATATAATACAAATCTATTGTCAAAATTCTCAGCTGTGTTACACGGCAAAACCCGGCTGTAATTTCAAAGCAGGAGGAGGTGGTGTAACATGAAGATGAGACAAGCATCCCATAGCACAGAGGGAGGAGACAAGTCTGGATGTGTTGTCACTCTCTTTGAGTTCTGTGCATAGAGGATTTATAAGTAGGTCCTCCTGCCTCAACAAGTTCAGATTTACACTTCAAAACCTGAACTCTGCGAGAACTAAAGACTCATAAAGAACATTTAAAAACATGCAGTAGAGCATCCAGGGAGTTATGAAAGACAAGAAAAGAGAGCAAAAGAAAGGTACTGTATGGCATACTCATTATGCCATACTCTTCGGAGAAACGCTTTTCCATCTCCATTAGTATGGAGGTCATGCAGTAGGCTTGTTTTAGCAGGGGTGGGGGGGGGGGATGGGGGAGTTGAAACTGTGTGTCTTTCAGTTTAAGGAATCATGTAAGGAGTGGCTTGTATATACAAAAACAGATTTGGTCTCTCTGCTCTTAGTCTGCAGGGTGAATATGCAGAGGTTAAGAATGTAATGCATTAACATGAAGCTGATGCAAATGAGATCCTTCAGTGAGAGTGAGTGGCAGATAGTTTTTAGGTCTTTCAGCACTTAATTCTTGCACAGGCAAAAGGGAAGAAAATATTTGTTCATTTTGTCAACGGGCCACGGATAAGTTTGACTGGTGTAAGAAATGAAGGCACTAAGGCCAAATTGTCCTCCCACAACAGTTCATTAAATGTTTTCCCATGCTCCAGCAGGAGGGAAACGAAACGTCTTCTCTCAACCAAAGCTGCAACTAAATTAGAGTTTATTGTCAAATTTGTTCCACGTGCCATTCGTGACATAATTTAATACCTTTTAATAAGCCCTAGCAGGGAGCTAAAGTGATTTTGCAGTACATCTGTTTTTAATAGCAAAACTGTTTTACTTTACAGCTTAAGGCCCTGACAAAAAAGAAAAAGGCCATGTTTTATCATTTTACTGCTTAAGAATATTTGAAAGGCGTGAATAAAGGAGTCTACAGCCTTTGTTCTACATATTGTTTATTGTATGCGAGTATAAAATGTAGAGCGAAACGATCATTTAATTGCTTTTGCTAAGTCTGGAATACAAGACCTCTACTGCAGTTCATATGTCTGTTTCTTCTTGAGGAAAATGAAATGAGTAAATGTTATTTGTGAAACAAACGTAGGAGGAAAAGTCACACAATGAGAATCTTAAGTGAAACACAGATTCATTACTTTTCTTACACGGACATTCGGAGCCCTAGAGGACTATTAATTGGAGACGGGACAAGTTCAGAGAAAGCACCGCAGGGTGCCAGGTGACAGCAAACAGAAAAGACTGGCACAAAATTGATGACGAGGTCTCTCCTGGTGGAAACGACTCTGAAGGTCAGCCAAAGCAAGACAAATTTATAGAGACGGACAAGGGGAAAAGTACTCTATCAAGGACAGCGAGATCCTTTCAATCTAGTCTTTTGTCAGAGGTACAAAAGAACTATTTCAACACTCGCAGTAAAAGCGGCACTAGTACAGAATGAAGGAAAGCGCCTTCAGTGCAAATGAACCCATTATTCCCTAAAACAGCAGTCACTAAACAGCTTGCTCTGCTGAAAGGAAACTCTCTTTGCTAATTCTCACCTTTTCCCCATGAGGCTCGCAGGCGTGGCCAGACCCAGATTGCTCTTATTGGGTTGTTTCTTGCGGCGGGTGAGCTTCTTACGTCCAGGGACAATATCAGACAATTCCTCTGTCTTATGTGCTGGGCTGCTGCTGCCTTTGCTGTTCAGATCTCGCAGTACATCGTAATTGATTTTGCTCGAAATCTTCTTCTGTTCTAACATCTTCTCTATTGCCTCTCCTGCGGTGCTGGCCCGAATGGGCTCCCGCCTTTTGGATGTTTTTTTGGGCTGCACAGTCACAAAGAGAGAGCGAATTAGACGAGCCGGAAGGAAGGACAAAGCTCTGTACTGAAAAACACATAAAGAATCAGTACTGAAACTGAGGCGTCGAGATAAAGTTCCCAGGCTAAAATATACTACATATTTATTCACAGAAATGAACTGAATTTTATAGTATGATCATGAGTGAAGCCAGAGTTTGTGTTTCAGAGTGGAGCAAATCCCAGCATGACAGCCCTGACTTCTGTACGTGCTATGTGGACTAGTTTCTCAGCATCTTACTAGAGGTCCAGCAGTGCAGATGCCAACATAAAGAGGTTAGGGTCACACAGCAAAGAGAGTGTGTGCTGAAACCCGAGGTGTTGCTTGGTTCAAATGGAAAGTGTGTGTATCACAGGGACACTGATGTGTTTGAGAACACTAGCGCAGGGGCAAGGCAGCGGCCAGGACCCCAGCTTAGTGCTGTCACAAACGTGATATACTCACCTTCTCCTTATAGATCCCTTGCTCTTTCTCCTTAGCTATCCTCTCTTCTTTTTCTGAGAGGAGCAAAAGTAAACAGAACATGTCACATATCCCTCTATTCATTTCTTGTTTATAGAACTGCTGTATAAAAGCAATATTGCACTCATGGTCTTCAGGTTATACTGAATGTCAGCACGGCCGTGATTACCTACGGCACTCGCTCAGCAGGCTTGGCATCGTTTAATTAAGATAAGATATGAAATATGTATATGGGATTGTTAGCAGCCTTAATATAGATGGTTAAAAAAGGGATATAAAAAGGTCCAAGTAATTAGCTAAGCTCTCTCAATGAAAATATGCGAGAAATCTAACCTTTAATATAAGCACATTTATTCTAAAGCAAATAAAAAAAAACTTAAAGAATTACATGTATATGTTTTAATAAAACCACAAGTGTCACAATTAATTATTGGCACCGCTGTGTACCGCTGTGTATGCAGCCTCCTAATTGGATTTTCTCCTGGATGAGATCAGAGAATACAAAGGAAAGAATCTGATACAACACAATCCCTCTAGATCCTCTGATGTCTTAGGTCCACTCATCTAGACTCCTTTTCAGCACACAAGTTTTCCATGGGGTTTAGGTCAGGGAAAAGGGACGGCCGTGTCAAAAGCTTGATTCCGTCATTAATAAACCTTTTCTGTGAACAGGATCATGTTTAGGATCACCTTTTCTGCAGCACTATCCATGTTTTTACATCTTGGATGCTTTTTTTTTTTTTTTTTTTTCTGACAATAAAACCAAGTTCCGACAGCGTGTTGCAAACTCCAGGTGTTTATGGTTTGTTTCTTCTAGCACATCTTCTTAATAGTTTGTTGGCATGTGTAATTTTCGGCTTGGTGACCCCTAAATGCTTCCTTCTTCTGTAAATCTCCAACTGTGATTGTTGGAGAAGGTTCTAGTTCTTCCCTAACTATCCTTCTCGCTGTGCGTGGGGGCAAAAGAGACTTGCGTCCTCTTCCGCGTCGGTTCATTATCCTGTAGGTCCAGCTGTTTTGAACTTCTTCATTAATCAGTGGATGTGAACATTTTCAGGTATGAAGACATTTTTATAGCCACTGAATTATGTATGAAGGTCAACACACTTTTTGGTTCATTTCATTTGTGTATTCTTTAATTGTCGTCACGCTGATGAATGACTAAGAGAATTTGGCGTCGCCTCATATTTATACGCCAGTGAAACAGGATATCATGGACGACCAATTAAGAGTCGCTAAACATTCAGGTGAACCTAAGAAGAATAAAATATAAATGGGAACATGCTTCAGATATGTTCATGAGAATTTATAGGGGTTTCAATATTTGTAATACATGTGATTTTGTTAGAAAAGTAATTTTTAATGCATTTTCCCCACTATAATGAATTTACTTTAATTAACTATTACAATTTTTCGATTGTATTTGTCTAATACACAGTGATTAGCACTAGGCCTGACAGCCGGTTACAAACAATAGCGGCATAAAAAGGCTTCCTGCTACACCTGCAGTGATGTAAGAAATTAAACTTAAGCATAATGAAGCATGCTTTGTCTCAGATTTATTCCTGTTTGAATACTTGAGGAAGGTAAATATCCTGAAATTTGATTTGAAATTCGCTCAGAGGTACTAGCTCACTTCATCAAATGGGTTTTTAAAACAACAAATCCCTTCACTTCATTAAGCTCTATTTTCATCCCAGACGTTCCGCTTCTCTGGGCTTCACACCTGCTGGGTTGATAGCCATCTGTACTGCGAGAACCAAGTGCGTGGTAATGAGTGTGTTAAGCTCATTTCTCTGTTCCTTTACCTTTCTGCTCCCTTAGATACTCCTCATTTTGCTTCATCCACAGCTCCGTCTTAGCCTGCACCTCCTTCTCATTGAGAATGTACTGCACAGGGGAGAGTAGTGTTGATAAGGGGTAAAATGCTACACATCAAGACTGCAAGCTCTCAAACCGTCCTCTAATGAGCTGATTAACCCACAGAGTGTTTAGGCAAGCAGGATTGTGAACATGCATTATAGCACATAAGAGCTAAGAGACATTAGGGATGTTTTGCCTAATACTGAGAAGATCTCTTTCATCTTTCTTATCTTCAGAAGACACAAACCTTTTCGATCTCATCCTCTTCTATGCCTTCCAGGTCAAGCTCGCCGTTATCTGACTTGTTCTCTGTAGACACAGAGAAACAAAGGCATGTATTAATTAATGTCCTAAAGAGACATGCGCTGATTTTGTTATTCGACTTCATTTGCTGTTTTAGAATCAGTATCTACTGCAGATTCTGAAAGTACTGTTTATATGTACCCTGAATGTTGCAATCTGATTCAGATCCGATTCCTATTTAAATGGTATCCAAATTTTATCCAAAGCGCTTTACACTGTGTCTCTCTCTCTCTCACACACACACACACACACACACACACACACACACACACACACACACACAAATGGTAGCAGAGCTGCCATGCAAGGCGCTAACTTGCCATCCGGAGCAATTTGGGGATCAGTGTGGAGTCACATACTGGGCCAGGAATCGAACCGCCAACCCTACGATTAGTGGATAACCCACTCTACCACCTGCGCCACAACCGCCCAGCGTTTTACTTGTGCATTACACATATTCCAAACAAAACTTCTGCACTAAGACACTCTGTCAGTCGTTGCATTTCTCTGCACTGTGCAGGTGTGCAAGGTGTTTTGGAATCAGATTGAGTAAATTACCGGATTCACGCATTGTCATTTATCATTTTTCCTATTTATGGGATTATTTCAGATCATCACCAACACTTTCAATCCGACTGAGCTATCAATCTGAAAAGAAGTTGCTCCCGATGGCAAGTCTGCTACCATTGGTGTGTGAGAGTGTGTGTGAATGATTACTAGTGTAATGCGCTTTGGATAAAAGCTCTATATAAGTGCAGATCATTACCAACCAGGCAGTGTGAAGGCTAACACATGCTTCCTCTGTGACACAGGAAGCCAGCCAACCGCATCTTTACTATGGAATGCCATTTTAGTCCAAATGACACAAATATGACAATGATATAAATAATGAGTCAATGCAACAATAAATATATAAATGAGTCAACAAATTACATAATACTGAACTCATTCAGTATTATTATTACAGTAGTACTCTGATTTGTTATACAATATTATTACATCATACTCATTTTATCAACAACTGTCACATTTCACAGTTCGTTATTTAATAACAGCAGGGTTTATTTCATTTTTTTTTCCATAATGAGAGTTTGTGTGGTATAAGATTTTAGGACAAAACATGAGGTATTATTCATGAAAGCATGAATAATAGCTCCTGATATATTTCTTTTAGTTTCATCTTTCTTTATTCAATAAAACCTGTTTTTGAATGTACCTCGGGTAAACTGAATTTAGCTAGAGGTTAGCTGACTGTCAGTTTATGTTCAGCGAGCATAAAGAGGATAGAATATGGGCTAACCTTCATCCTTTGAAACAGTAGCGACTTTACGCTTTTGGAAGGCACAAGTGAAAAGTGTCACTGGGCAGATGACAGATGACATTTATAAAAAAAATAAAAAAAAGCAGGCAGCGTCTGTTTATCTGGTCTTCTGGGCAAGCTTTTCCATTAACCCAGCAAATACCCTGGAGCATGATTTAGTGATTATCACCAGGCCACACTAGCAGGAAGATAATTTAACCTCATACCTAATTTTTAAATGAAACAGAATCATCCGCCTGCTTGACTGGAGGCCGGGGGGACAACAAAAATGGGGGAAGTCACCGAATTCCAGTCCTAATTAGACTTCATTAAGGAGCAGCGTCAGTTATGTGCATCTCTGTCAATAACACATGGCCCCTGCCATTTCTGTGCAGTAATTAGCCCGGAATACGAAGGGAGAAAAAAAGCAATATGAAATGTTATATTTTATGTAAATAGTATATTCTCCCAATTAAATATATATTTTTTGAATTGTCTAAACTGTAAGCTGTATATATGCTCCATTTACACACTTGAGCACATTAGAAAACGATCCTGTTCTGTAAAATGATAGAATATTGTGACCTATTCAGAGCACACACATGTCTGTTTCTACACAGTTAGCATTTACAGTGAGGGATGTGTTCATTTCAGTACAAAAGGGTGAAGAAACACACAATTCCCAAAAAAGCAACTAAAAATACTAACCCTCAAAATTAGGGATGCACTGATCCTACTATTTACCATACTTAAAGGTGTAGCTGAAAAACGTTGCCATTATTTAATGCATCTGAATGACCAGAATGTCCTCCATCCATCCATCCATCCATCCATCTTCACCCGCTTACTCCTTTTCAGGGTCACGGGGAACCTGGAGCCTATCCCAGGGAGCATCGGGCACAAGGCGGGGTACACCCTGGACAGGGTGCCAGTCCATCACAGGGCACAATCATTTAGCTCATTTTAGATTACCAATGGAACCTTTATATTTAATCAATTGAGGACACTGAAAATCGATGATCTCTGAACGATAATGTTGAATCGTGTAGCCCTAATCGGACGTCGATCTGATATCAAGCCAGCATCACCGACGGTATTACACCGACGGTATGTAATTAAAACTTATCATACAGCGATTCATTTACACCTACAGATGAATCATATTGAATCAATTTGCTACCTGCACGTGGAATAAGAAAATAATTCGTATAAATATATCTCTAGCTGAAGTGTAAATACAGATAAAGAGATAAACTCCCGTGCAAAATTCAGGATAGCACGGCGCATTCAGTTTCAGCAGGCGAGTCTTATGTGACCGAATAAGCTCCTTCCCTGATAATTAAGAGCGGCGAGAGGAGCAAGAAGGGGTCGACCTGCGATATTGCTGTGAATTAGACGAGCCTTTGCAGATCAGGATCTGCGCAGATGTTCATTATCGAAACTGAGTGGTGCTTTCACTATGACCGACACCACACACACACACAGACACACACACACAAGAACTCAAGAAGAACAGCTAGAAGAAAGCAGCCGCTCCAAAGAAGAACTCATTTTACATGTGGGATGAGAAAGGAAATTGGGTCACAGTCTGTCAGACAGCTTACATTCCCTTTCTTGCCTGTGTGGCATCGGAGACATTTCCAATTAAAAAAAAAGAAAAGCTGTCAAAAGCCTGCTGTTGGTCCGTGATGGAGGCATTTCCAGGCTGTTTTATTATAATTGTAAGATTTTCATCGTGCGCTTGCTATCATGAATAGCCCACCAGTGTTCGCTGAAGGTCCCGCTCTTGTGCTTTTCTAAAGCTATTAGTCAATGCAGATCCATTCGACACCATACTGACTGCATACATTCCCACTTTTGTAACATGATCAGAACTGTGCAATGTTATCAGTCGCTACAGTTTCTCTGACACAGTAGAAAGAGTCATTATCAGATGCTGCTAGAGCCTCTAAAGGTCAAGGGTGAAGGAATGATCACTGTAATCATATTTTAACAAACAAGATGCTCACTGACCCGTGATGATTCAGGTGATCATTTTGACCTTGTTACTCAAACCAGGACGAATAAACCCATGACACCGGTGGACAAACAAGTAGTCCGGGCAGCTAGGACAAGATGTTGTATCTAGGCTATCAGATAACAACCAGAAAAAGAGGGGGGGGGGGGACTACTCCGTATAGACATTTGTATAAACAGGTTTTCGTTTGGTTTCACTTAGTTTGCTTCACGCTGATGTAACATATGTTTAAGATGTAACTAAAGCGCACACTACTCGCTCCGAATCCCACCGCCTGCTGCACTATACACATCAGTGCCGACGTGCAATTAAGTTTGACAGTAGAAATCTTTTCACTGGGATTAATTAGCATGCATGGATAACATAAGGTCTGTTCAGAATCAAGAACCTGTGGATACACTGAAGAACCCGAGCATAATTTTTGCTGCAAAGCCGACTTCAAACTCTCCAGCTATAAGGAACCTTCAGCTTAAACATGTCGACAGAAAGTGAAAATAGACAACAGTAATATATTTTATGTGAAATGTGAGGACAGAACACGACACCTCCTAGGTGAAATTTTGCTCAGTGACTGATGGTGCAAACATAATGTGCTAAGTGCTACGCAAACATAATGTGCTAAGTGCTACGCAAATATAATGTGCTAAGTGCTACGCAAATATAATGTGCTAAGTGCTACGCAAACATTATGTGCTAACTTTGTTAGAAGAAGATAATGTGCATATGCTTGGTATATGTTATTAAATCAATAGCTATATGTTATTAAATTATTGAATACGGTGATTTTTGATTCGTACCTCCAGGATCCAGGGTTCAAATCCCACTGTGGCCCTGTGTGTGTGGAGTTTGCATGTTCTCCCCGTGTGTCGGGGGTTTCCTCCGGGTACTCCGGTTTCCTCCCCCAGTCCAAAGACATGCATGGTAGGCTGATTGGCGTGTCTAAATTGTCCGTAGTGCATGAAAGGGTGTGTGAGTGTGTATGTGATTGTGCCCTGCGATGGACTGGCACCCTGTCCAGGGTGTACCCCGCCTTGTGCCCGATGCTCCCTGGGATAGGCTCCAGGTTCCCTGTGACCCTGAAAAGGAGTAAGCTGTAGAAGATGGATGGATGTTATTAAATTATTGGGTACAGTGACTTAGTGGTTAGCATGTTTGCCTCGTACCTCCAGGGTCGGGGTTTCGATTCCCGCCTCCGCCCTGTGTGCACAGAGTTTGCATGTTCTCCCCGTGCTTTGGGGGTTTCAAGACATGCGTTGTAGGCTAATTGGCATCTGTAAACTGTCTATAGTGTATAAATGGGAGTGCGAATGTGTGTGTGTGTGTGTGTGATTGTGCCCTGCGATGGATTGGCACTCTATCCAGGATGTCCCTCACCTCGTACCTTGCATACATATCCCAGTCCCCTGGGATAGGCTCCATGTCCCCACCGACCATGTGTAGTATAAGTGGTATGGAAAATGGATGGATGGATGTTATTAAATTAGATTAGCTACCACTTTTAAGCCTAGTCAGTTTCTAGACAATCAAAAAAAAAAAAAACAGGACTGGGCAGCGCATTGAAGCTTTTACATTCCGTTAGGCTAGCTAATTCCTACCATTCCTTACTAACATGTCCAATTTTTTTGTAGGTAAGCAAATTTCTCATATATATTAATAAGGCCTCTTTGACAAGCTGTCAGTGGCAATCTCACCCAAGCATGGCCTGGCGCATGCACACCGGAGTACGCGATGGGGCTTGCAGTGGCTGTCACATATCAAACTCATCAGAGCAAATCACGGCAGCTCCGTACAGCAAGTGCACAGCCAAAGATGTTTGAATAAAGAGGAGGAAAAAAGCAGCATGGTGCGATTAGGCTTCTTTTCTGCAGCAGATCAGAGTTAACAGGGGTTACCACGTAGCTCTCCATACATAGGGACCTGAAGGTCACGCACAAGCTGAGCAACCCGGTGGAGCGAGAGCAACCTAGAGAAATGCAGCCATCATCATAACAAGCAGTGGGAAAGGCTGGGTTCGGCTCAGAACCATGTAATTTCACATTTCAGATGCTTTTGTATCGCATGTAATACAGAGTGGCACAAGAAGAGCCAGAAAACTGCTACTCGTAGCCGCAGGACATCTTTAAACATGCATGCATGACAAAACACAGAAGCTGAGGCCTGAACGCTGGGAATGGAGCATGTTTTATAGAGACTCTAACATGCCTGTGAACTTGAGTTAACATAATTTAAATTGCATAATGAGTCGTGTGAATCATTATGCAAATAAATAGATAGGTTTGATGCGAAATGCCATGGAGATGAACTAGCACTGAAAGTACGCTAAAGTCATTTAGGGTAATCGCTGATGATGATACATAGAAATTAGCCTACTCAGATAGACACTATTTATAAACAGCGATCGAGTGATATAAATACAGGAAACGTTTCAGACTCAAATCAACACGGATCACGTTGTCTTAAGTTACACCAAAGGCGTTGGTTTGGGATTCTGTGCTCATACACGTTCGTACCCGCACAGGGAAAGTGTCAATGCAATATGGCAGTACAACCTCCCAAACCTCTTTATAACCTCGCCGCTTGTTCCCACTGTTTGTGCTGTAGAGCCAATGGGGTATATGAGATTAAATGCGTGTAAATGTCACGGCTCAGCTACTGTATTGAGTACTGTTTATCAGAATCCATCCTCTGAGAAAAAGCCAATGCTCGCACACATACTCAGAAAACACACATGCAGACACACTCAATGCCTATGAATGAGGAACTATTAGCACACACTCTGCTTTTTTTTTTTTTTTTTTTTTTTTTTTACAACACTTCTCCACTGTAGCAGAAAACTGGCGGCCAACACATTTTAATATCTGTCAGTTATTCTATCGCATGTCTGGCACCATTGGCTGCTCAAACAGGCCAATTTGATGCAATGTTGTGGGTGCATATTCTGCCCGGCCCTACATGAGAGTTAAATATGCACGATGAGGGATATTACGGAAATTATGGATAATGGTAAGATTTTATACCTTCTTATTTCATTGATGCAACTGATTCAGCCATACCGGGAACATGCACTTAAACAAAGCGGCACCTTTCTGACATTAGTATGCTAGATAGCAGCTACATGTGGATACGTCAGATTCCTGGTATTTTGGGAGCAGGAGGGAAAAAAATAGCTATTCTCCCAGAATCCCTCAGCATATTTTCATCTTGTCAATCATTTCAATCTACCTCTGCTAGAAAGGTTAAGAACTGCGGAGGACTATGGAGGGCTTGGCTCTTTTTTTTTCTCCCCCTTAAAAAATAAATAAATAAATAAATCATCATGCTGAATGTCATCCACTGAACGTTTACGGAGCCTAGCTGTCATTTGCAGTGACGCGTTCCCTCTTCCTTCTCTTTTTGCCTCTTCCTTTACTTCAGGCCATGGGTCCATCACTCTAAATCATCCAGAGCTGCCAGCACTCATGGCAGTTTGTTTTTTTTTTACCCACAATGGCATGGGTAGAGGTAGCACAGGCTTTTGGCAGCAGAGAGTGTCCACACAGGGAGGTGGGACAGGGTGGGACGGAGCACAGGTTCTCTCAGCAGAAGAATGAATCTGCACAGCATTACTACTTGTGAAACCTGCCAGATGCAAGCGCTTCAGCGTCTGAGAGAGAGCTGCAGCTACAATTCCCATACGGAAACAATAGACAGACGCTGGAATAATAATGTATAATCGATGCGAATACCGAAATGACTCTAGCACCTTGGTTGCTTCTGGTAAATGCTGATCTGATGAACAGATAATGCACTTTGAATGTGTTCTGTGGTCTAAAATGTGTTCAAGGATTACCATCTTTACACACTCTCGATATCCAAATGGCCTCTGATTTCAATTATTTGTCAAAATCTTGATATTCATGCCAGAGTTTTTACTTTAAAGGATCATTTCTCTCTCTATCAGTCTCAGTCTGTACTGCCTTTTAAACGGCAGGGTTCAATCGAGGTTCATGGAACCGTGGCATAGAAGGCTTACCTAGTCGATTCTTACTGGGGTTTTGGACACATTCATGCATGACGATGCCTCATTTAGACCCATTATACATCATCTCATTCATATGCCAAAGAGTCTCTGACGTTGAACTACATAAAACCCTTTTCTGGGCTAAAAGTGGCCTGCCAGTCAGAAATAGAGCTGCTTTAAATAGACACTGATGAGAAGAAGGGAAGGAGGCTGTGGGACTAAAAGTGCTTTCTTTCCTTGCTGCGCCTGTGACGAAGGGTGTGAAAGAGATATATATATATATATGAGAGAGAGAGAGAGAGGGGGGGGGGTGCCACACACTGCTGCTTGGTCTGTCACTCTCTCACTCTCCCTCTTTCAAAAATGCACACAAGCACACATTCTTAAACACTCCCTTTCCCAATCCACAGCTCACACTTTCTCCCCCTGTCTCTCGAACACTCACTTTTTCCCATCTCAGCAATGTGACAGTCTCTATTTCCTGACATTTTTTTTCTTTTTACAATCCTTATCCACACTTTGCAGGTAAACCCTCTTTTCCCCATCTCTTCATGATAATCCACACAAATCATTATGCAAGTGTCTGCAAGAGCTGAGATTTTGCAGTCTGCTGTGCATTTTGTTATTATTGTTGCGAGGAGGTGGATTCGTTCCTGTGGAGGAGATGGCAATAAAGCTGTGTTTGGCTGCGAGACTCTAAGAGGCTTTTGCTACTGCAGAGTCATCGGCCTCCCCTGCACAAAAAGACGGAGATGATGGCGTATAATATTGGCTCACAGCCACTCAGTGAAAAGCTCATAAACTCCCTTGTCACTGGCATCAGCTATTAGTTCCAGTCTGTATCGCAGCTGTGCACCTTCATCACGGCCCTCCTGGCTGCCCCGGGGACTTTACTGCTGCGGCTAGCCCCGATCGGCAAAAAAGTCAATAACAAAACCCAGGTCAATGACAGGGCAAAGATGAGGGTCAAAGAGCAAAAGGGAATGGTGTGAAATCAAACAGCCAGTAGGTGCCGAGTGCCGAGTCCAACACAGAATCGCTTGGCTAAGCAGACTGGATAGGACTTTGAGGTGTTAGTGGAGAGAGCATTAATTAATGATGGATATATCAACACTTCAGAGCCCTCTTACCAAACAACACATCAGTCAGAGGCACATTACCTCAAGGTTAATGTTCTTTGAGTGGCTCATGCTTTTAATTACAATCCTAACTAAGTCAAGATCAATTTCATTGATGTTTTGTGTATCAATACTAGCTAATGCGTTGTACCTATTAGTGTACTGAAAACATATGATAATTAAATACTACTCGTTTATGTATTGATTTCCTCTTGTCTAATCACACCCAATGCCCACGAGACCATCATTACTGCCAAGCAAAAGACCTGTATGATGTGTTAAACCTTTACGCCTCCAGCACCATGCACTTATCCTGCTCTTGTGTTCCTGTGAAATCGTTGACAACAATATTTTAAAAATGGTAAATGGCGCACTTATATAGCGCTTTTTTATCCAAGGCACTTGGATCCAAAGCGCTTTACACTGTGTCTCATTCACCCATTCACACACACACTCACACACCAATGGGAGCAGAGCTGCCATGCAAGGCGCTAACTTGCCATCGGAGGCAACTTAGGGTTCAGTGTCTTGCCCAAGGACACTTCGGCATGGGATCACCCGGGCCGGGATTCGAACCGCCAACCGCACGGTTAGTGGATTAGTGGACAACCCTCTCTACCGACTGAGCCACAGCCGCCCTATTTTAGATTATTTTTCCCTACCGCAACTTGATATATATGGACAGTACTTTCAGAAAAGATGCTGTTTTGTATTTAACGTTTCCTCTAGATCCTGTAAACTATAATCTGAGCAATTAGACAAAGTGCTGAGTGACTGCTTTTTTCAAACATCAATGCAACGTTGTCTTGAGTGTTTCTGAAATGTAATCCTTCAAGCCATCTCAAGACAAAGGAAAAAGCTCGATAAAAACTTCAAAACTGCAGCCCTAAACTACTTGATGTAGTATAGGGAATTTAGTGGTGCTGTGTTAGGAAGTGTCATGTGATATTGGAAAAGAACTAGAATATTTCCCATCAACCACTGCACCATGTCACATGTCTCATTCGCCTGTTTCACGTTTAGCTCATTAGCACTGCTGTGTATATATGGTCATGTTCAGCACTGCGCTGTTTGTTCTGTCCTTATGTATCACGTTATGCTCGTCCTTGGGTCATGGAAGTCTTGTGTGGTGTTTTGTTTGATAATTTATTAAATGTTTCACTGAGATTCTGCAATTGCATCCGCCTCTAAGTCAATATCGTGACAGGAAGGCTTATGGTGATAAATGAGATTTAGGCGTTGAGTTACTATGCGGGAAATCCATTTCTAACCAATTCTAATAACAAATGTATCAAAACTCAATGTACAAATTGAGTTTTTATGGGCTCTTTATCCCAATAACAACAGCACAAACAACAAACATCTCATTTGAAAAAATTGGAAAATATGTTTTATATGAACATGAATGTTTATCTTAATCTTCTGTATGTTCAGTTGATTAAAATTAGTATCAAACCCCCACAATTTTTAAATCAAGCATATAACAATCAACGCTGCTAACTACATATGGAACATTAGCATAGCCCATGCTTTTTCTAATTCAGTAAAGCATTACTGATATAAAATGTTGACTTTTTGGGATCATTCTAAAACATTCATATAGCACAGAAGGAATATGTGGTAGTGCTTGAGAATAAAACTCTACATGTGAGCCCCGAGAGTCCTAACTGAAGAATATTGGCTATCAGGAGAGATTTCATTGATTAACTGTATTGATGAGGCTAATTCCAGTACTTCCACCGGTTTTGACTTTCCCACACTGTGAAGGACTGTAAAATGAACTCTGATTGTTTTCATGAACCTTTTTTCAAAAGAACTGCCTGATGTAACAGCCTGAAATTACGACTGAATGAAAGCTGAAGCACTAGATAAAATGGAAAACACATTGAGAGTCCATGAGTAAGTGATAGTGTGTGATTAAATATATTAAATTAGAATTTAATGGTGGAAATAAATCGAAGCAAAGGTAGTGCAATTAAACACAGCCATGGCTACCAGACTAGATCCAGAAGAAGTACCCCTCAACAGTGTAGCAATAAAACTAGCCTATTAAATCATTTGTTTATCGAAAGTAAAAGTACCATTGTACAAAGTTAAACATAGGCATAATGAAAGGTAGATTATGAGCTATAATATATAACACTATATTGTGTATAGGCAAAGATGCATCTCTGATCTCAGGATTCTCTTCTTAATGCGCAGCATACAGCTGGGGCAAGGGGAATAAAAATCAGACTATTTTGTGATTAGTGCAGCTGTAGTTTGTCTTTTCATCATAATCAAATTAGGCTTAAAAAAAACAACTGCGCTAGCAACATAACACAGAGGAACCACATGGAGGACACTAATACTACAGCCACTCACCGACTTCCCCCTCCTCAGTCATGCAATGACGGATCGAGTCTGTGAGGCCGAGGCTGGCAGCGCTGGGAAGAGGGCCAAGGAGTGAAGTCAGTGGCACATGGGTGGAGCCACTAGGCAGCTCTCCTGCCCCTTTACCCTGGGCCTGTGCCTCTGTGCTCTTCTGAGGGCCCTGCTCCAGTTCAGGTAACACCTGCTTGATGAAGTCCTCATTGAGGTGCTGAGCTGCAGCCTCCATCTCCTCATCTTCTATGTCCTCATTACCCGCGAGGTCCGACACCAGAGACAGACTGCCATCATTGGTGTCTAACAGAGAGACAGGAGGGATTTGTAAATGTAATCATCAAGACTGAATATATTTCCTCTCCATGTTAATTTAAAACTAAGCGCATGTAAGATTCTTCTAATGTGGCGACGAAATTACACACTAATTACAACCAAAAAATAAATAAACAAACAAACAGTACTTAGTACTCTAGTTAAAATAAAAACACTGTAATAATGCATAAAAATGCACATTTATAGAAATAAACACCAGAAGTGAACAGGCACATCAGGTGTACGGTACCTTCTCTTGCATACATGGCATAAATTCCTCTCATTTTAGGCCTGCTGTTCTCCAGTTCTGTCTCAATCTCATCCTGATAGGAGCTGATCTCACCTACAGAGACAAGCACTGCATCTCAATCACAACACAGCCTCTGGCAAACTACACCGGTTCTCTGACTTAGCAGGCACACCATGGCATTGTACTTCCCCCATTTTAAAACATGAGCTTACACGCATAGGAAATGTCATACTACGAATGCTGTATGGAGCATTTAGGTAAGGTCTAGGGGCTGTATTCAGAGTTCATTTCCAAAGTTATGTCAATATTTACGCGGGGAAAGTTAAGTGCATTCAGTAATGCAATACGTGCCTGCTTAGGTCCATTTTCTGATGCAAAATGACAAATTACCCACGTGCAATTCTCGCCTCCAGGTTTGCCAGCTATTTCTTGATTAGAGTCTGTGTTTTCATTAGCATCTGGACCACTGTCTTTAAACATAAGCATTTGCCTTTAACCAGGGATAGAACATACAGACTGAACATGGAAATAGCAAAGTGGGTAAGGTGTCCACATACTTTTGCCCATATAATCTAATACTATGTAACATAAAAGCGAGAAACTATTTAAAAAAGACTACTATGATAATATATGAAGAAGAAAAGTCTACAAGGAGAGCCAATTCTTTTGCATTTTATTCATTCTTTTATATTATGCTCCAACAGTTGCTTGTGTGCACACATTAATGAAGCTAAGCAATACAAAATCTAGGTCATAAAATCGCAATGCATGTGCAGAATGTAGTCAATTTTATCATGATTTTATTTTAATTTGCTATTTTGGGTTGAGTTAGGTCAATTTATTAAAACAATGTCGACATTTTTATGAATCTGACGCGCTTTCCTTTGAAGAACGGTGCCTATTAATTTATATTGTCATATGGATGTGTTTAATATAAATACATAAATGGCATTCTATCATTTTTTTGAGTGACGTGACATATTGTTTTTACATTAAACTGTCAGACAGTAGCGCTCGACTTAATACTGCGCATCACTTGTGTCCCCATCACCTATGTGCACATCTCTTCAGCAACTTGAAGTCTGTCATTTATATTTGAGATGAACACTGATGTTTTGATATTAAATCTTCATAGCAACACACGACTCTGAATATCGCCCTGAAAACTGATGTCACGTTTTGTTTTGTTTTTCTCCACACTGTTCCGACAGAATATTTAAATGCCAGTGCAAGCACGAAAATGAATCAGACCAATGACACTGCTGAGAACAGGGTGAAAATACAGCAGACTTCGGAAGACATTCAAACATCTACGTCTTTTTCCAGTTTTTTGCAAGACAAACCTTGATATTCATCGAGCTTCCTGGCCAGCTCCTGTTCCAGCTGAAATGAACAAATGTTCTCTTTTAAAAAAGAAACTTCGCTGGGAAAATTTAAAGAAGTTATAAGAGACATGACAGTGACATGACGACGTAAGGGCATAATGTACACCATGAGCCATGCAATACCAACCTGCTGGATCTTTAACTTCTTTTGACCAGCAATGAAAGAAGGGGGATCACACTCCTCCTCCAGGTCCACTCGCATGAACTCATCAATAGTCAATTGACTGGTGGGAGTGTCCTCAAATTCTGTCAGCCTAAAAAGAGATTACGTGGATTATGATAAAATGACAGGCTACCAGTCTTCCCAAATGACTTGTTACCTGTTCCTATGTGTGCTGCATTTATATTAAAACTATAGTATGGTTTCTGAATATGCACAACTGACTGGAGAAAGAAACCACAGTGTTATTAGGGTGGCTGTGGCTTAGTCGGTAGAGCGGGTTGTCCACTAATCCACTAATCGTAGGGTTGGCGGTTCGAATCCCGGCCCGGGTGATCCCATGCCGAAGTGTCCTTGGGCAAGACACTGAACCCTAAGTTGCCCCCAATGGCAAGCTAGCTCCTTGCATGCAGCTCTGCTACCATTGGTGTGTGAATGTGCTCTCATTAGTAAGTCGCTTGTAAATGTAAAAATGATATTTCTGTAAAGCTGCATTGAGACAATGTACCATTGTAAAAAGTGTTATATCAATTCAATTATTGGTGCAGGAATGTGGATTGGGTGCAACCTGGCAGCAGTGGCTGTCAGAAAAACTCCAACAATTTCTGCTGCTTCGGTTTTGTTAATTTGTCCTTTGAAGTGACTGTAAGAAATGTAACATTTTATTTATTAATCATAGTTTGCATCCCAAACTAACCACTATGTTCAACCTTGCTGTATTACCTTCTTTAGTCTTAGTTTGGACTTGCTGCAGTGGTCTCTCCTTACTCAGATAGACACACACTGTCAGCTGTCAGACTGCTTTGCAACTCTCATTACTAATGCTGGGCCTAATACAATAACAGCAGGAGTTAAGTACAACCTAGTGTCTTCAATACTTCTCGAATTTCTCACCGAATCACCAAAAGTTCCAATAACATTCATTCCTCACTCACTGAACATATCAACATTTAAATATTCTATTATATGTACACGTATAACTTTTATTAATGAGATGCTTTATTGTATTTTTTTCTTATTTTACTCTTTGTTCTACTACAATTAGTGTTCATGTGGCACCGACACCACGAAACATTCATATGTCAATGGCCAGGCCAAAACCAAAAACATCAGCGTGTCAGCTTGAAAGCCAACAAAAGGGAGCAAATCCAAAAGCCAGAGCCCTCTCGCTTGCATACATCTTATTACACATACTCCAAAACGTGCAACAGATAGTCTAAAAGAAACCACACTCACGGATAAAGCTGAGGCACCTACCTCTTTCTGAGAGTCGCCTCGCATACTTTCACCACGCCAATGACCTCCTTCACCGTGCGGCGGAATTCATGCATGCGGGCCGCCACCAGCAGAGCTGGAAGATTGAAATGTCATTCGTTTCCTATAATAATTCTACTTGTGTAATAAGAAGACATTTAAATGGCTGCAGCACCTTTACATGGCAATAATGTAGAGCACATAAACACAAAGGCAAACCTGCTCAAATCTACTTGGTTCTCCTGCCAACGTTATAGCTCAGTGCCCACAACTGCTTTATGCAGCATTACACAAACACATGAGCCTGAATTCAGTCAATAAAAGTTTTATTGCCTACTTTATGCAACTAGCCCATGTTTTCAGAGGTAGAATAACTATACCGGGAAAGAGAAAATCGGTTTTCAGTGATTATGACAGTAAGCTTTGATTTTAGAAGAGCAAATCCAGTGCGTTTTAGACAAAAGCAATATTTGAACATAAGGAATTTTTCATTACTAGATTATTTACAAAAATAAACGGTGAGATGACTTTAGATGTAACTCGAGGACTGTGAAGCAGGGCTTATTTCATTCACGTGCTGCCAAAACACGCCTTTGTGCTGGTCTATCAGACATTCGACTACCCAACCCTCGTGAGAAATCACTGAAAATATACTGTATTTAATGCTTTGGTGAAAAGCTACAAAGCACAGTGGTTTCATATGAAATAAAACGTCCTATCTTCTTAATACTTAAAGCTTCTTGCAAAGCTGCATATGAGGCTGTGACTTATAATAATAATAATGCATTATATTTTTAAAAAGTGCCTTCACAAATGTGTCACAAATACAACAAGCAAAAACAATTCACAACACAATAAAACACAATATTATATATACAATAATACTCATGCACATATATACTG